>JAYESA010000003.1:143364189-143429189 GCA_036927795.1 Iris macrosiphon | reverse complement strand
CGACGTCTTCTGCTGTGGCACAACCTAATAGGATAGAGAAAATTGTTACAGCAATGACCACATTGCAGGCCACAGTGGTGGGTATACAGGAGTCGATCAGCAGCATGCAGGCCTCCATGGAGCATGGTTCTTTCGGTGTTCGTGCTCCTCCCGTTGTTGTCCCTGGCGCCACGATATCTTGTCCTTCTGGTGCCTTTGCTCCTTCCGTTGCTGCTTCTGGCCATATTCTATCTGTTGATGCAGTGATGAGACTTCTAAGTTTATTGCCACCAGAGGTGTTATGTTCACTACCATCTGAATTAGTGAATAAAAATCCTTCGGACGTCCTCGAACGTTTGTGTGGCTAGGAAACGCCGCCAGATTGGTAATTTTTTTATATTTGATATTTATTTGTGTTATAGTAATCGTGACCTTGTGGATATTGTTTATTTGTGTTATCGTGGTCATGGACTTGTGGATGTTGTTCATGTACTTTGATCATTTTATTTGTACTTGTGATCGTGAACTTGTGGTCGTTGTTCATGTATGCGATTAAATTTATTATGTTAATTATTTCTTTTTAAATTATGTCTCGTGTGTGTTTCCAGCGTGCGTTTATGTCGTTAAAGGTCTGATTGGATGGGAATTCTACTGCGGGTTGTGCCGGGTGGTTGATATATTGATAGTGTTTAACAGATTTTATATAAAACAATCATGCTAGAATATCTGTATTTAAAAGTTTTTTGTGCAGTTATGTGCATATTAGCAACGGACATTCGTCAACTTAGCGACTACCTATGATGTACTTGCGACATGGTAGTGACGGATACAACCGTCGCCAAGTAAATTTCTATTCTTGGACGACGGAATACCGACACATGTCGACGGACATGCGACTTCCTCCCAAAAATAAGTAATGTTGTTATTTCATCGCCAACTTGACTATCAAACTTTTTTTTCAGTATCAGGAACATAAATAATATAGCTATAACGTCGCTAACCCGACGCCATTTTTTACGCAAATCCGTCGCTATCTAGACGGCATTATAAACTAAATTATTGTCGCATATACGTCGCTAAAGCGCCGCTTAATCAATCCGTCGTTAAAATATCGCATAGACGTCAACTAAATGGACGTCGCAATTATGCCAGTTTATAGTCAAAAATTTAACTGATTGGCGGCGAAATCTTTTAGCGACGTGGCGTTTACCGACGAGTATTTTTTGTCTAAATACCGTCGTCGGGTTGTCGCTAATAGTGAATAGCGATATTTTGGCGATGAAAAATGACGTCGTTATTCCTCTGTATTTTTGTAGTGATTATGCCATGTATACCAGAAGACCAACTCTTTATCAAAAGTGTATTTGTTTGCCCAACAATTATTTGATGCCTTAGAACTATTCAAGTTGTTCCCCCGTACATGAGTACATTGTCGTGTATTGATGAGAGAATATAAAATCAACTCTAAGTAATCATGTGATATAAACATTATTAAGTGATCTTGTTATGTTGCCTTAGGGTCGATTATAGTTCATATCCGACAAGAATGTAAAGCATGCATATATATTACTCTTATTTGACAGAAATATAAAGCATGTGATTTATTCTCATCCAACAGTCAAGTATGTAGAGGATTTATATTCGACAGTAAAGTATGTAAATGATTTGTATATTGATAATAAAGCATATATGAGTTATCACCCTTTGGTAATTCATACCCACGGTCATTCATTCATACCTGTAATTGAGTAATATCTTACTCTGCCAGCACAAGACATCGTTAACTATGACACATGTCTTTATGAAGGTTACCACCCATGAGCCATCTCGACAAATAGAATTCTGTTGTCCTCTATAACGCAGGTAGCGAGCCTCACTGAGAGTCCAACATATTCTGGTGCTACTACTTCAATACCCTAATTCCCCTAAGATGAACGAGTCTGTGGCCCCAGAGTACCGTTCACGGAACCAAACCTTAAGCACAAGTTGTACATGACCATGCAAGCATATAAAATTCTATTGCTAAAAGAACATATAATGCATGTATAGAAAACTTGATAAATGTACGCCATTGTTCTTGTTACTTTGTCTTGAGTCGTAGTAGATCATAATACTTGCCACACAGTATAGGGACTTACCCACATAATTCAAAGTCTTACAAAAGCACCGGTTTATAGAATATGATTACTTATTTTCTTATTACTCCATCCGTCATTCTATAAAAGCATAGTAAATAGAATGGGATTACTTATCTTTTATTATCTTTTGTGTTTCTCACTATGTAACATTTTGCAGCGACTTACACAAACATGAACATAAATTATTTTGTTAAGCGTGAAGATAAAGGATTGAAGAACCAATACCCCTCACCTTTATCTAAAAGGACTTCCCGAGCATGATTTCCTAGCTCTCTGAATGATACATCCGTATCAAATCTAAGTTCAACCAGGCTTCTTCGAGCCAACTAGCCATCATAATGCACCATGTGAAGTGGGACATTACAGTTCTGACCCTTCTTTTTTTACTCCTTCATGTCCATAAAAAAATAAATTTTACTTGTTGCCTTGCAACATCCTTAAATCGATGAAGCATGGTAAATAGTAACTGCTAAACGACAGTCACCTTTCATGTTGTAACACTAAGAATAAAATAATGAATAACTATTGGGTGCATTTATGAATGAGATTTATGTAGTGAGAGCTTCGTAAGAGAAGGAGATAGTTATGGTGTGATACCACGAAACTGTTGGAATGTGGTTTAATACCACTGGAAGGTCGGTATGTTTGGGACATGCGGATCACCAATCAAAACATTGAATGGGTATATTGATAACACGAGAATGATCGATTGTGCGAGTAGAAATGTATATTACTTTATTTATTTTTTTGTACCATGTATGTGTTTATAGTTAAACTGTTCACTTATTTTTATAGTCATTGACAACTTGATCATAATGTTTGACTATCTCGAATGGTCGTCGGGGCACTGGGACTGATTCGTCCTAAGCAAAAATTATGTGAAACGTGCTTTATAGCATGAGGTATTGGGATAACTTCAGTGGGACTAGCTAACTGGACTAGAATGGCACATCATAATACCACATAATAGTCTAATGGTGTCAAATTCACCAATTACCTCATATAGATAGTACTACCAAAATAAGACATATTAGTGATGCCTAAAAACATCTGTAATTTGTAAATTTACGTTGCTAAAATAATTTAGTGATGTATTTAACAACATTTTAGGGTTATCGTGTATTATATGGTCGCTGAAGTCAAAAACGACGCTACAGGTCACTATAGCGACATATGCTAGCGACAACAATATGTCATTGATTATTTAAAATTGGTGTCGTATAGCGGCAACACGTCGCTAAGTCAGCATCGTAACATATTGTTGCTAAATATCGCCAATTTAGTGACAAAATAGTGATATTTTGCTACAACAATCTTGACATAGCAAAATTTGCCAAGTCGTCTAATAGCAAAAAATATAGACGTCTAGGATACATATTAGCAACATTCTAATACAAGGGAGCGATGCAGTCATGTGTCAATGATCGTCGTAGGTCATCGCTGAACGTCGCTAATCTGGAAAAAAAATTTAAAAAAAACATTCAATTTGGGAAAAAAATTCCAAAAAATCTTCCTACAGTTTATCAAATCATAGTTTATATAAATAGACTCGGAGCAATCCTCTGTTGAATTTTTTGGGTTCGTCGATCCCTTTCGTAGAACACTCAACACCGGTAAATTTCAATACAGTTAATACAAATAATAAAGTAAAATTTTAAGAAAATGACACATTGGCATTAAAAACTGAGTCTCAAGAAATAGATACATAAAGTCTAAAATAAATATCCAGGAATCAGCACAACAATCTCAATAAAAGTATAAAATGAATACATAAAAGACCCAAGATCATGGGCCAATACACAAACAAAAAAATAAAATATACTAACTAGGAATACTATTGATGTGGAGGAGGAGGAGCACCGCCCATTTGGGATATGAGCATGTCAAACTGCTCCAGTGATATCGTTATCGATATCAATAGAGTCGAGAAAGGCAGTGTCATCGGTTGAGTTGGTGTCCATGTCGGCGCACCAGGAGGACGGATCTGCTCCAACACTGCGAGTCGAGCATTGTATGAATCCATGGCAGATACTGGCCTTGAAGTGCTTTGCGCCACTGACTCGCTCAACAAAACATGCGCCACCTGCATCCTCTCAATCATCTGTACCATTGACTCAATCATAGAAACTCGTGTCGCATGTATCCTCTACAATGACTTGTCTAAGGCCACGAGCAACCCCTGCAGCGCCGTCACTACGCTCTGTCAATATGGCCAGATCAGTAACTCCTCTAGATCAGAGTCCTGAGCTCCATGATGTTGTGCTAGCTCGAGCGTATCAAATCTTGCAGTGATCGTCGCATCGTCCGTCTGCGGCTGAGACTGGGGTTGCGAGACTGAAAGTTCTTTGACTAGTTCAAAAGGTAGTAATAGTGAAGTGAACATTGAGCTTAATGTAATGGATAGTTTTGTATATATACACGTATGCTTGAGGGATTGAGGTGTATCAAGAAGTGACAAACATAAACCATAGATTTTGTAGTCGCAAGGATAATGGTTGTTGTATCATATACACTCGTTGGAGTATAATTAAGTTATATAATTCTTGTCATCTAAACTAAGATGGTAAGATTGTTGATGTTGGATGATCTGTAGTTTGGTTATGTGATCGGGGTGCGGTAGGTATGGATATTTGTGAACTCGATTTAACAAATATGGAAAAAAATATGAAACTCAGACGGATGTGATGTGAGTAAAGTTGACGATTAATGTGAATGCAAAGTGACTCTTACAATGTCAAAATAACTATTGCAAAAGTAATATTTGGTCGAATTATTGTGGAAATATCTTATGGATTGGTTAGTAGGTCAGTTGGACAGTACGAATATTGGAACACATAAAAATTGATTATAAAATTGGGGAAAGAAGTGAGACCAAATATCATAAAGAAAGGACTATTAAAGGTAACTAAATTAGATTTGTGATGTCAGAATAATTTATCGTGTTGCAATGAACAAATTAAATACGCAGAAACTTAAATATGATATAAGGATACAAATTAGAGTAAGCTTATGATTTCAGGATTGTAAAGTGACCAACTGAGAATTTTGAGATGGGATTGATAAAACTTGTTGGATTTTGGATTTGGACTATGAAAGTTATTTAGATTAGCTTCAACAATTATGATTCAACTGAGATTGATCTTTATCGAGTATAGCATCTCGGGATAATGATCTTTGGTAGATAGACTTAACCCTAGACTATTGGATATTTTACTTATTAGCGGGTTGGTTGGCAATAGCGCATCAGTTGTTCGGTTTGGAAGTATTTTATTAGATTTGTGTAACACATGTTCCCAAAAATCCTAAATAAAATATTTCCCTAGTTCAAGTATTCACTTCAATATTTTTAAATAAGTATTCCTTAAACAAATAACTTAAATTTAATATGATATTTAATAAAAATCTTATAAGTAAAGAGGGACACCATAATTAAACGGCAAATAAGTAAATAAAATTTATAATTAAGGGATACCTTGGCCCCCAAGCTAAGGGAACCTTCTAGAAAAGATTAGGCTAACTAACTGTAACTAACTTCTAGCTAACCTTCATAATTAATACAAGCCAGGGAGTGTTCTTCAGCTCTTTCTCGTCCAGCCTTAGGACCATCTCCAGCTCAGAAGGGACCAGGAAGAACACCATGACCATTATAGAAGGGTCCACCACTACCAACCCAACAACAGAGGTTCTTCCTGTACCAGTAGTAGGGAGGAGATCCACCACAAGGGCAAGCTTTTGCCATGGTAGTTGAGGAGGCTGAAGCAAATAGAGACGTGACCACAGGTAATTTTATTCTACTCCATTCTATTCCTTCATAGTTTTATTTTATTTCGGAGCATCTCATAGCTTTATATCAGTAGAGTTTATGCTAAGGCATAACATAGCTTTGGAACTCACTAAGAATAGTTGTAGAATTATGACTGGAAAATGAGTAGTTACAGTAAGCGATATTTGTAATGATTGTCGTATATTCATAGGAGGCAGAAAATTTAGATCAAAGCTACTCATAATGCCACTTCCGGGTTTTGACATAGTACTCGAAATGGATTAGTTGAGTGAGAACATGCAGTTATTGATTGTTACCGAGGTTGTGTAGTATTCAGTCCACCAGGAGAACCAAAGTTTTAAGTTGTTAGAGGAGAAAAATATACAGATAAAGGAAAGAACTATGGAGCTATAATAGAAGGAAAGGAGTTGCCTCATCTCGTTATTTCAAAATTCCTAGATGTGTATGCAAATGATTACCACCAGACAAGGAGATTGAATTCTCTATAGATTTGATATCCGGAGCAGCAGTAATATCATAAAATATCTATATAATTAACCCGAAGGAGTTGAAGGAACTGATTAAAGACTTAGAGGACAAAGGATTTATCAGATCAAGTCTTCACCTTGGGGAGAACTTGTATTATTTGTGTCAAAGAAGGACAAAAATATAAGAATATGCATTGATTATCGAGCTTTGAACAACATCAAGAACAAATACCCACTATCAAGGATAGATGGTCTCTCTGGTCAATTGAGTGGAGGAAGGGTATTTTCAAAGATTGATTTAAGGTCAAGCTATCACAAAGTAAAAGTAAAGAAAGAGGATATTTTGAAGACTGCCTTCCGAACAATATGCGGTCGTAATGAGTTCCTAATGATGCCTTTTGGACCAACAAACCCCAGCAGTTTTCATGAATCTGACGAACAAAGTTTTCCACCAATACTTGGACAAGTTCGTAGTGGTATTCATCGATGACATTTTGATACATTCGAAGCCACCAGAGGAACATGAGAGGTATTAAGAATTATTTTGAAATACTGCAAAAGGAGAAGTTATATGGAAAAATCCCAAAGTGTGGACTCTTCGTGGATAAAATAGAGTTTTGGGGGCATGGTAACTAGAGATGGAATAGCAGTTGAGCCGAATAAGATTATGATTACGGAATAGGTTCTTCTTTCCATCGGAACAATAGGGTCGTTATGCTCATTACTAAACTTGTTGATGCAAAATAAGAAAAAGAGCGGGTCTCTTTGAAAAAATCATTGAAAATAGAAAATACTCATACAAATGCGGAAGAAATCAAGAAGATGCATATTCGTTTATCTGTTTCTACTACATGGTCTGCTGCAAAAGTCGGAAGCTTCTTAGGATTGGTTGGTTATTACTGAAAGTTTGTACAAGATTTTGTAAGGATTATAGAGACAATAACCAAGCTTACTTGGAAAAATAATGAATTCGTATGGACAGAGAAATGCCAAGTAGCCTTCAAAGAATTGAATAAGAGATTAACTTCGGCTCCCATTTTGACCTTACCTTCTGGACCAAGTGGATTTGCAATATACAATTATGATTCATAAAAAGTATTAGGATGTGTACTAAAATAGAACAAGAAGGCAGTAGCATATGCATCCAGACAACTTAGACCTCATGAGAAGAATCATCCAACCCATGATTTGGAGTTAGCAGTAGTAATATTCGCCATGAAGTTATGGAAGTACTACCTTTATGGTAAAAGAGTGAAGATCTTTATCAACCATAAAAGCCCGAAGTATGTGTTCACTCAAAAAGAGTTAAATATGAAGCAACGGAGATGGTTAGAATAATAAAGGACTTTGATATCAATTTACAGTCTCATCCTTAGAAAGCCAACGTAGTAGAAAATGTATTAAGCAGATATCCAATGGCTATGTTCTTAACCATTGATCAAAATCTCTTGGAAGACTTGGAAAGGTTGGGTATTATAGTCATTATTCCAGGAATTAAGGGTCATATGATGATATATGCAAGTTTAGTCAAATCTAATAGAAAAGATCAAGGAGACTCTGTTTTAAGATGAGACTCTTTAAAGCATTCAAGCTCAAGTACAAGCGGTTAGGTTACTGGATGACTTTATCATTAGTAAGGATAGAACATTAAGAAATGGAACAAGGCTATGTGTGCCTAGCGAAAGTTTAAGAGAAGAAATTATCAAGAAGCCTATCAGTCGCAATACTCTTTCCACCCCGGAGCTACTAAAATATATAAGGACTTAAAGAACATGTCTGGTGGTACGGAATGAAGAAAGTAGTAGCAAGAATTTTTCTCAATATGTTTGGTATATTAGTAAGTCAAGGATAAACGTCAAAGATCAGGAGGGTTACATTAACCATTTTCAATACCGAAATTGAAGTAAGAGCACATCACTATGGACTTTGTCCTAGGATTGTCATAAACACCTAGTAGGATTGTCATAAATGTCTAAGTCTGACTTATCCTCATCTGAATGATATTATATCTCGTACACTAACCCGCTTGGTAATCACGTATAGGTATTCGGGTTCGCACATAACTTTCCAATTATAGCAAGAGTTCATTCCTACAAGGTCTAACATATGTCAAAACAAGGGTCTTCTAATAACTATCTCGTACAAGGAATCATATCAATCACATAAAATTTTTAAAAATATTTAGACTCATTGTATGGAACATCCCGATGGGACAACGAAAGAGAGCATTTCGTACATAATCGACGAACGATCTTTCAAAATTGAGATATTCGATATGAAGTCCAAGGACATAAAGCCATGCTCTGATAGTAATATATCATGTCCCGATCTTCTGCAGGATCGGCCGTCCCCGCTAGGCACGAATCACAGTGCCAGCACTCCCGCGGAACGATCATTCCCATCAGGGACGTGATGTTGTACGAGTACTAGCTGGGCCAGTACAACGCCATAAATCCGAACAGGCAGAGAAATAGTTAAGCCACTGAGTCACACAGATAGTCCGTATGCAGCGGAATAAGAAATGAACAGGCGATTGGTAAAAAGTTCATAGAGTCGTCATAGAGGAAGAAGTGAATAACACATGTGTGGAAGTAAAACAAGCACTATATTGAAGTTGAATAAGTATTACAAGTGGTGCTAGGCCGAGATTATAAGTCACTTAAGCTCTCTCTCGAAACAATAAAAGTGTGCCAAATGGCTACAATTGTGGAATGATACATAGGCGATGTTCCAACATTATGTCATGTATATGTGCTTCAGCTCCGGACACAACGCTCCAAGGCTCCAGAGTGAACTCCATACCTTAGCACACAAGAAGGGGTTTCTGTACCGAACGAGGTTCTCACACACCCTGCAAGCTATGTGGTGGGTTATCAGTACATGAATACACTAGTGGAGAGGCATCTCGTCCGCTTGATAAATTCAAATACATTATATAGGTTCTGTGTACTATATATTAAGTTGTCTTTGTAGTCTTGCCTTAGGATTAGTTTCATGGCATAATATAAATCCTAACTAGTGTGGTAGTGCACCGTACGATATCAAAGTAACACGGCGAGACTTACCAACTTACCATTCATCATTTTCTATCTAAAGATAAAACCAAGTTAAACCAAGCACGAGTATATATAATAAAATTCGAGAAAAATTGCATTAGCAAACACGAGTGTCATGAGCGGGTTCTGATTTTAGGTGCACGAGTTACACGGGTTGTTAGACATGTTACAGAAGATTGCTCAGGTGCTCAAATATGTTCATATGTGTACAAATGCCTTATAATCATAATGGTAAGTGTTCTAGATTACCAGATGTAATATAATTACTCGTACGCGGATTATCGCTAAGCGAGAATGACTTATCTATTTGAGCAGGAGTTGCTGGAATAGCCATAAAGGAAGAGTTATAGTCATTGACGAGGATGGTGTACTCACGACGTGCTACATACCATCCCGTCCAGCAAACGAGACTATTACGAGGTTCCGTACGGATCAGATCGGCCCCAGTTTCTCGGAGACCGTCCGTAAAACGAGATTCGAAAATCTTCTTTATGCACCAAGTTGTCCGCGATTATGCAAGTCTGGGGACTTCCAGTTTCATGACACGACATGCTCAAACTTGATTCTTGTTCTGAACGAGTATTGCTCCACGAGCTGTGATTCTTTCTATCTTGACATGATTCAATTCGTTCAGAGTTTAACTTGACTTGATGCATTCCTCTAGTTCAAAAACTGCCTTGGCGACCTAATGGTCCCGAATACTTTCAGGTTTATACTTGCACAGAATGACTATTTGATAGTCTTCTGGCTAAACTAGATGAATGCAGGATAGGGATAGTGTTACAAGATCGGGGCATGAATCTTACGAGACGAGCATAGTGATTAAGTAAAGCAGCTAAGCATTAGAACAGTATGAATATATAAATTAAGAAAACATGTGGCATAGCCTTACTTGCAAACATAAACGATTATGCTAGCACAGGTCTAAGGGGTAGTGCAAGGAGTAAAACCTTACAGGGACATATCGGGCGACGTAATCTATGAGACGGGCAGTAAAAATATTTGAATCAGTGTACTATGAAGAGTATATAATGATCTACTCGAAGCATTAGTAGAGTCTATTTACACGAAGCTAAGGTAGCATGCGAGGGTCCAAATATAAGCCAAGTTTTATTTTTATGTTCTAAGACAAGCAATACAAGATGGGATTAATCCCTTAGTTAGGTGCGTTGTATTCTTTATTAACATGCAAGAGGTGATTCTCCTACCGACTACCATGTATCGTCCAAGTTTTATATGTGCAGGCTAAGCAAAGACATGTTCATCGTAGCCACCCACCTTAGCAATGATTTGCATCGGTCGAGCGATACTCTGAGCGCGCCTTTGAAAGTCTAAGTCTGAACTCCTGAAGGGCCAAGTCTGAAATCCTTTGCCTCAAGCAAGTCTTCTCGCTGAGCAAAGTGGATTGGGTAATCGCGCTAGCGTTGTTTAAATCGGCTCTCTGTTTGAGCAGAATAGGTCGTTACATTATATACCACTCAAAATAAGTCTTTTCCTCGAGACTTCCTTAGCGCAAATCGTTCAATCGCATATTATCGAATCTATCTCAAGCACATCAATTCATATCACTAGTCTCGTATATCTCTATTGATAGTCATCTAGTAAACCATATTTGATTTGTATCTGCCGATACGAAATACCATCCGAACTATTTCTCAAAATCCAAGAACGATCTACTATATTCGCCTTAGCGATAATCTGATAACATTTCTATCGGTTACCATTCTAAGTCTGACTTATCCTCTTCTGAACGATATCAAAATCTCACTCACAAACTAGCTCACACCAAAGAGTCTTTGCGCATGATACTCAACACGGGTCTTAGCGCACGATACTCAACACAACTTAGCCGAAAGGCTGTGTGCATAGCTAACCGTCCGAACGATATTATATCTCGCATATTAACCCGCTTGGTAATCACGTATAGGTATTCGGCTTCGCATATAACTTGCCAATTCTAGCACGAGTCCATTCCCACAAGGTCTAACACAGGTCGAAACAAAGGTCTTCTTATAACTATCTCGTACAAGCAATCATATCAATCGCATACAATTTTTAAAAATATTTAGACTCATTGTATGGAATATCCCGATGGGACAACGAGAGAGAGAGCATTTCGTACGAAGTTTCAAAACTGAGATATTCGATACGAAGTTCAAGGACATAAAGCCATGCTCTGATACCAATATGTCACACACCGATCTTCCCTAGGATCGGCCGTCCCTGCTAGGCACGAATCACCGTACCAGATTTTCTGCAAAATAAATGTTCCCATCAGGAACGTGATGCACACGAGCACTAGTTGCACCCGTACAAGGTCATGAATCCGAACAGGCAGAGAAATAGCTAAGCCACAGAGTCGCACAGATAGTCCATATACAGCGGAATAAAAAACGAATAGGCGATTGGTAACAAGTTCACAGAGTCGTCATAGCGGAAGCAGTGAATAACACAAGTATGAAAGTAAAACAAGCACTATTTGATTTGTATCTGCCGAAAATGAAATACCATCCGAACTATTTCTCAAAATTCAAGCACTATCTACTATATTCGCCTTAGCGATAATCTGATAACGTTTTTATCGGTTGCCATTCTAAGTCTGACTTATCCTCATCTGAACGATATCATAATCTCGCTCACAAACTAGCTCGCACCAAAGAGTCTTTGCATGCGATACTCAACATGAGTCTTGGCGCATGATACTCAACACAACTTAGCCGAAAGGCTGTGTGCATAGCTAACCGTCCGAACGATATTATATCTTGCACACTAACCCGCTTGGTAATCACGTATAGGTATTCGTCTTCGCATATAACTTACCAATTCTAGCACGAGTCCATTCCTACAAAGTCTAACACAGGTCAAAATAAGGGTCTTCTCATAACTATCCCGTACAAGCAATCATATCAATCACATACCATTTTTAAAAATATTTAGACTCATTGTATGGAACATCCCGACAGGACAACAAGAGAGAGAGAGAGAGAGTTTCGTACATAACCCATGAACGAGCTTTTAAAACTGAGAGATTCGATACGAAGTCCAAGGACGTAAAGTCGTACTTTGATACGAGTATGTCATGCCCCAATCTCCCGTAGGATCGACAATCCCCACTAGGCACAAATTATCGTGCCAGTTCTCACGCGGAACGACCGTTCCCATCAGGAACATGATGCCGCACGATCACTAGCTGCGCCCGTACAAGGCCATGAATCCGAACAGGCATAGAAATAGCTAAGCCATAGAGTCGTACAGATAGTCCGTATACAGCAGAATAAGAAATGAACAGGCGATTGGTAACAAGTTCACAAATTCGTATGGCAAAAGCAATGAATAACACAAGTATGAAAGTAAAACAAGCACTATATTAATATTGAATAAGTCTTACAAGCGGCCTAGGACGAGATTACAAGTCGGTCAAGCCCTCTCTCTCGAAATAATAAAATTGTGACAAGTGGATACAATTATGGAATGATACATAGGTGATATTATAATATTATGCCATATATATGTGCTTCAGCTCCGAACGCAATGCTCCAAGGTTCAAGAGCGAACTCCATGCCTTAGCTCGCACGAAGGGGTTTTTGTACCGAACGAGGTTCTTCCGTACCCTGCAAGCAATCTGGTGGGTTATCAGTACACGAATGCACTGGTGGGAAGACTTCTCGCCCGCTCGACAAATCCAAACACGTTATATAGGTTTCATGCACCATATAATAAATTATCTTTCTAGTCTTGCCTTAGGATCAGTTTATGGCATAATGTAAAGCATAACTCGAGTGACAGTGCACCGTGTAATATAAGAGTAATACGGAGAGACTTACCAACTTACCATTCATCCTTTCCTGCCTAAAGATAAAACCAAGTTAAACCAAACACGAGTATATATAATGAAATCTGAGAAAAATTGCATAAGCAAATACGAGTGTCATGAGCGGGTTCTGATTTCAGGTTTACGAGTTACACAGGTTATTAGACGTGTTGTAGAAGATTTCTCAGGTGCTCAAATATGTTCAAATGTGTACAAATTCCTTATAATCATAACGGTCAAGTATTCCAGATTATCAGATGTGATGCAATGACTCGCACGCGGATTGTCGCTAAGCAAGGATAACTTATCTATATGAACTAGAGATGCTGGCATAGCCATAAACGATGAGTTATAGTCATTGACGAGGATGGTGTGCAACAAAAAGTATATGAAGCGCTACATATTATCTTGTCCAGCAAACGAGAATATTATGAGGTTCCGCCCGTATCGGCCCCAATGCCCCAAAGACTGTCCGCAGAACAAGATTCTAAAATCTTCTTTGTGCACCAAGTTGTCCACGATAATGCAAGTCTTGGGTCTTCTAGATTCACAAGATTCACGACACGACATGCTCAATCTTGATTCTTGTTCTGAACGAGTATTGCTCTACGAGCTGTGATTCTTGCTATCTTGACATAATTTAATTCGTTCAGAGTTCAACTTGATTTGATACGTTCCCCTAGTTTGGAAAATGCCTTGGCAACCTAACGGTCCCGAAAACTTTCAGGTTCATACTTGCACAGAACGACTATTTGATAGTCTTCTGGCTAAACTAGATGAATGCAAGATAGGGATAGTATTACAGGGTCGTGGCATGAATCTTATGAGACGAGCATAGTGATTAAGTAAAGAAGCTAAGAATTAGATAGTATGAATATATAACTTAAGGAAACATGCGACATAGTCTTACTTGCAAACATAAGCGATAACGCTAGCATGGGTCTAAGGGGTAGTGCGATGAGTGAAACTGTACAGGAGCATATCGGACATCATAATCTATGTGACGAGCAGTAAAAATATGTGAATCAGTGTACTACGAAGAGTATATAATGATCTAATTAAAGTATTAGGGGAGTCTATTTGCACGAAGCTAAGGTAGCATGCGAGGGTCCAACTATAAGCCAAGTTTTATTTCTATTTTCTAGCACAAGCAATACAAGATTGGATTAATCTCTTAGCTAGATATGTTTTATTCTTTATTAGCATGCAAGAGATGATTCTCCTAGCGAGTAGCATGTATCGTCCATGTTTTATGTGTGCAGGCTAAGCAAAGAAAAGTTTATCGTAGCCACCCACATTAGCGATGATTCGCCTCGGTCGAGTGATACTCCGAGCGTTCCATTGAAAGTCTAAGTTTGAACTCCTGAAGAGACAAGTCTGAAATACTTTGCCTCAAGAAAGTCTTCTTGGTGAGAAAAGCGGGTTGGGTCGTCGCACAAGTGTCGTTTGAATCGGCTCTCCGCTTAAGCGAAATGGGTCATTACAACTTGCACTTCACAAATTTTACAGAATTTTGGGTTCAAAATTATTTAAAATAAATTTGATATTCAAAAACTACACCTCAATTCAGTTCTAACGCAAGAAACGAAAACGCGTTTGGAGTCTGGATTTAGGAGTTACGGCCTCACGAAGTTGGGGAAAATCCTAGATGAAACTTTCTCAAAGTCTCTCTCTCTCTCTCTCTCTCTCTCTCTCTCTCTCTCTCTCCCTCTCCTCTAATCTCGGCGAAATTAATGAAACCCTACATATACACGCATATATATAGGCAGTAGCCGACGGGTGGGCCCAGGCAGTAGGTTAGGGCTGACTGTGTATGATGACTGGGTATTTTAAAATATTTTAATATCCAAAAATTTATTTATTAATCAGTTTTGACCTAATTAACTCCAAATAAATATGTAAAAATATTAAAACATTCCATAAAAATTCTAAAAAATGTAAAATACCATTATAGACCCTAGAAAAATACTTGGAGCCATTTTATGGTCATAGGATTATATAGTAAATTTTAAACGTCCAAGAAAATTAGTTATTAGCCTATTTTAAAACAAAATAAATTCTAAAATTTTTTAAGTAAATTACATAAAAATATTTAATCATTTTAACCGTAAAATAAATATTTGTTAGAAATAACATGCAAGTATGGTCTCATAGTAAATCATGGAAGCCCTAAAAAATTATGTTTTCTATGTTTTAATTACCCAAAAAATCTAGAAAAATCTAAGAAATTCTAAAATAGCCTGAAAATAATTCTAAATAAGTATTTATATAAGTAATTAAATCAAAGAAAGTTATTTTCTAATTAACCAACAAAATGGCCAAAAATCTAATAATTTAATAAAATTACTAAAATTACAAATTAAAAATTATGGAGTTTACATTCTACCCAACTTACAAGAATTTTGTTCTCGAAATTAAAACTAAACCATATTCGTAATAATTCACTATAGTCATTAATATTTCATTGCCAACTAACAGTTCTTTCTAAAAGACTATGGTGAGCCATCATAGCACTTTTCTTTCTTATTGTTTATATACTATTCTTTTTATCCCTTAAACTCATCTACACTACCCACCTTACAAGAACTCAACTAGACCTATGGGCATATATACCTAGTACAAATAATCTTTCTAACCTCTATCAAGTAGTGGGTCCCCTATTGGAGTCGAGTTGTCCTGCCTGTCCTGAATAAAAAGAATGGTTCTACCTAGGGGCTTCGTGATGCGAGAGGGCTTCTCCAACTTTTTCGAGGATTCAAAAGATCCGGAAGTCATCCGTCTCAAGTTGGTGGCAAGAGATGAAAGAAAAGATAAGATTGACATTGTGAAAGGATCAAGCAACATGTAATTCAAGCAGTCAAATAAGAATTTGAAACGAAATTAAGGAAGATAATTTAAATAAGTGGATGAGATCCTATACTCTAATCATATTCGCAGGCTTGCTCGATATAGTAACATAACCGAGATAATATATTCTCGATCTGTATGGGCCACCACAAAAATATGTCATGCCCCAGTCCCAAAATACGTAGGACTAGAAATACGTAAACATGTCAGCTGTATGTATATAAAAATTCTAATATATGAAAACCATAGCACATACGTACACTGTATTATGAATAATAATTCACGAGTGGTATATAATGTCACAAGTCACAAACAATACTAATCTCATCAACAGAATAAAATAGAAATAAATAACCAAATATGGCAATGAACCCAGTATGAAATATTTGAGAAGAACTAATAGTTTGGTGGAGACAAATCCACCACCAAACTAGAATATGAAAGAAATTATAATAATTACATCATCTAATGATCAGATAGGCTCGAAGGGAAGACCTCATCGAAAGAAAAAGAATCAGGCCCTGGTACGTACTCCTGCGGATAGTCCTAATCGTCTATATCTGGCAAGGACGTAACAAGATGCAAAAAATAGTATGCCAATAGATATAGTAAAACATGCATAAAGAATAGACAAAAAATATACAAGTATGCTGCACTAAATAATCTATATAAAAATGTATAATGAGGATAACTTTTGATGTGTGGGCAAGTGTAGGCTACTCTAGCACACACGATATCTCATAACTCATGAATATACAAACGTACATATACCATTAATCGACATACCTCGAGGGTAACAACCATCATAACACCAAATCGACATACCTTAAGGGTAGCGACAATCGCGACACAAATACCTTAGTGCGTCCAGTTACTACGGTTTACCAAAGTGGGTAGCCCATACGCCTACTAACTGTCCTCCCCTCCCATGATACTATGTGTCAAGTGTGTGTCAACATATATAATATATACTTATGGCCGAAAAGAAAACTCATATAAAACACATATAATGAATATATAAAAATATGACAAGCATGCAAAGTACTGTAAGTAATTTTGTAAGGTATACTTGCATGTTCCGGAAAAGGATGAAGTTGCAACTCAAGACGGCGTCTGATCTATCTGTCATATAAATTAAACAAACTAGATTTACAAAAGTGGTTGGATAGGTTTTCTAGTCTAATCTATTTTAATTCTGAATAAAATAACATAAAATAATAATTTAATTTAATTATATTCTAATTTTAAGGCTAACTCAAGATTTTATTTTAAAGAAAATTAATTTTATGAATTCGGGATCCGTGGCACGCAAATCGAGATATTTTGTTGACCAAAAAATCAACCAACACAAAACCAATATTTGTGTGTAAAATTCTATATATTTTAGTATTACATAATACTGGAATCTACGATTTCACAAAATCTTAAACCGATAAAGAATTATCGTCCATATGACGCACAGATGACAGTTTTTGGTAGTTTTTTAGTTAATTCTAGGTTGCATAAATTTTTTAAAATAGTAAACTAGAATATTTAATTTTGAGAAAATATATGTTATATTTTTTTATGTCGACTTTCTGAAACTCAAACGGATCGCTATTTCGAGTTCGAGATCTCCCAAAATCTCAAAAATACCGAAACGTGTCAAATTTTGGACAACTGGCACTCCACAAATTTTACAGAATTTTGTGTTCAAAATTATTGAAAATAAATTTGATAGTCAAAAACTATACCTCAATACGGTTTTAACGCAAGAAACAAAAATGCGTTTGGAGTCCGAAATTAGGAGTTATGGCCTCACGAAGTTGGAAGAAACCCTAGATGAAACCTCCTCAAAGTCTTTCTCTCTCTCTCTCTCTCTCTCTCTCTCTCTCTCTCTCTCTCTCCACCCTCTAATTTCGGCAAAATTAATGAAACCCTACATATACACCCATATAAATAGGTAGTAGCGGAGGGGTGGGCCCAGGCGGGTAGGTTAGGGCTGACTGTGTATGTTGATTGGGTATTTAAATAGGTTTTAATATACAAAAATTTATTTATTAATCAGTTTTGACCTAATTAACTCCAAATAAATATGTAAAAATATTAAAAAAATCATAAAGATTCTAAAAAATGTAAAATACCATTATAGACCATAGAAAAATACTTAGGGTAATTTTATGGTCATAGACTTCTACAGTAAATTCTAAAAGTCCAAAAAAATTAGTTATTAGCCTATTTTAAAACCAAATAAATTTAAATAAATTCCAGAAAATTATAAATAAATTAGATAAAATATATTTAATTATTTTAAATGTAAAATAAATATTTTATAGGAATAATATACAAGTATGATCTCACAGTAAATCATGGAAGCCCTAAAAAATTATGTTTCCTAAATTTTAATTACCCAAAAATTCTAGAAAAATTCAAAAAATTCTAAAATAGCCTAAAAATGATTCTAAATAAGTATTTATAAAAGTTATTATATTAAAGAAGTTATTTTCTAATTAACCAACAAAATAGCCAAAAGAAATTCAATAATTTAATAAAATTACTAAAATTAAAAATTAGGGAGCTTACATTCTACCCAACTTACAAGAATTTTTTCCTCGAAATTAAAACTAAATCATATCCATAACAATTCACTATAGTCATTAACACTTCATTGCCAACTAGCAGTTCTTTCTAAAAGATTATGGTGAGCCATTATAGCATTTTTCTTTCTTATCTTTTATATACTATTATTTTTATCCCTTAAACTTATCT
Source organism: Iris macrosiphon (assembly GCA_036927795.1). NCBI lineage: Eukaryota > Viridiplantae > Streptophyta > Magnoliopsida > Asparagales > Iridaceae > Iris > Iris macrosiphon. The sequence continues at coordinate 143,410,359 of JAYESA010000003.1, read as the reverse complement.
ACACTACCCAACTTACAAGAACTCAACTAATGGTATAATTGACCTATGGGCACATATACCTAGTACAAATTATCTTTCTAACCTCGATCAAGCAGGAAAGAAAAGATAAGATTGACATTGTGAAAGGAAGTAAGATATAATTCAAGGAGTCAAATAAGAATTTGAAACAAAATCAAGGAAGGTGATTTAAATAAGTGGATGAAATCCTATACTCTAATTATATTCGCAGGCTTGCTCGGTACAGTAACGTAACCGAGACAATATATTCTTGACCTGCATGGGCCACCACAAAAATATGTCACGCCACAATCCTAAAATACGTAGGACAAGAAATACGCAAATATGTCAGCCGTATGTATATGGCAACTCCAATATATAAAAACTATAACACATACGTATGATGTATTATGAATAATAATTCACAAGTGGTATATAATATCATAAGTCACAGGCAATATTAATCTCATCCACAAAACCAAATAGAAATAAATAATCAAATATGGCAATGAACCGAGTATAAAATAGTCGAGAAGAACTAATAGTTGGGTGGAGACAAATTCACTACCAAACTAGAATATGAAAGAAAGTATAATAAGTACATCATCTAATGATCAGAGAGGCTCAAAGAGAAGACCTCCTCGAAAGAGAAAGAATCAGGCCCTGGTATGTACTCATGCGGATAGTCCTGATCATCTACACCTAGAAAGAGATCAGGTCCTCAGAGAGACGTAACAAGATACAGAAAATAGCATGCCAATTGAATATAATAAAACATGGAAAAAGAATAGACATAAAATATACAAGTACGCTGCACTAAACAATCTATATAAAAATGCATAATGAGGATAACTTTCGACGTATGGGCATGTAGGCTACTCTATTACATACGCTATCTCATAACTCATGAATATACAAACGTACATGTACCATTAATCAACATACCTCGAGGGTAGCGACCATCATAAAACCAAATCGACATACCTCGAGGGTAGGGACCATCTTAACACCAAATTGACATACCACTCACTACAAGAGTCTGAGGCAGAAATTATGATGCCCACCGTCCCATCTATTTCTTTTCATGTAAGAATATCATATATGGCCGGGGACAATCATAAGGGTCCTAACGATCGACAATGCTTCTAGACCCTCGAGGCCAAGATGTAGATCATGAGCGCATCAATGCAAGCCTTGACCCAGACAATATTGGAAATTAAGGCAAATATGATCTCACAACCAGCTAGGGCCTCTGGTCAAGCAGGCCTGGACTCCGGGACCAACGGGGATTCAAATACAACTGCTCCACCTGCTGGTGGCCATCATCCCTTGATCGGATCATCTGCTCATTCCGTAGTCGATAAAGCTCGGAAAGCAATGCGGGAGGTGAGAGAACTCCGAGGCTGCCTAGACTCTACGGGCAATCGGGACTCACTGCGCGAGCTTGGGATCCGACAACCGTATCCCCTCGAGTAAAAAAATGTACCGTATCCTTCCAAGTACAAGCCCTTCAACTTGACTCCGTTTGATGGGAGGATATTGTCTCTTCAATTCATGAGTTACTTCGAGATGGCGATGGGGCATCTGCCTCGCAACGACGCCCTCTTTGCCAAACTCTTTATCGGGACATTGTCTGGAATAGCCTTCGATTGGTTCTGCAGCCTCCAGGACAACTATATTTTATCGTTCGACGACCTCAAAGGCCTTTTTCTTGCTTGATTCTACGACGGGGAAAATGACATGACGATGTCCTCGTTAATGGACATCGCACAAGGGAAGAAATAGTCTGTATGGGAATACATCGAGCAGTATAGGCAAGCAGCGCTGAAGCTAACCCCCGATAACCTTGAGTTCTTGCTGATGGACACCTGTCGGAGGAATCTCCTTCCCACAGTCAGGCTCTGGATGGGCGACTCTCAGTTTAAATACTGGACAATGTTCATCATAAATATTGGCGGTGCCTAGAAAAAGGTAAAGGATGCCCGCCTCTTGGCAATACAGACCCATGTCACTGATGATTGGAAAACAACAGCAACAACAACAGCAAAAATAATGCCTGGGATGGCAAGGGGAGGCAGGCTCTGGTCGCCAATATAGCCAAAAATCCTGAGCAAAAACCCGTAAAGGCTCCAAAACTTAAAGAAACCTATTCCTTAAAAGATGATGACGTCATGGTAATCTTTGACATACTGATGTAGGAAAACAAGCTTCGGCTCTCCGATATCAAACGTTATGTTGAGTAAGCCGAGACGAATAATCCAAAGTACTGCCAATACCATCATTACGTCCATCATGCGACGCAGGACTGCTACATACTAAAGAGGTACATCTAGCGGCTGCTTGACACCAAGACCCTCACTCTGGACTTCGATAACAAGATAGCTACCGCGAACATTGTATCTCTCCAGTTTGGCAACTTTTCGGCGACAGAAGCCCAAGACGGAGCACAACTCGCCAATACTTCAGCGAAGTTGTCTCTATTCGAGCTTCTCCAAATCTCCAAAGATATTCGAGTTTCTCTCAGTGAGGTATTGCAGAATGACGACACCTACCTGGCACATGTCAAGCCGCCAGCTGAGGATCCTGCCTTATACCCCCACTACAATAATATGATGTAGGCGATACCCAACATCACGTTCTCGCAATAAGATATGTTGTTAAAGAATAATTGGCACAATCGTTCTCTGTATTACATAGGGTACATCAGCGCCATTAAAGTGGACCAGATGTACATCAACCCTGGCTTGTCAATCAGCATCATCCCAAGAAGTCTGCTTCAGACTCTGGGCATCCCAATGCATCACCTGGCAGCGACCAATACCGCCATCAGTGGCTTCAACGCTGGAAGAAGCTACCCTCTGGGCAAGATTCGCTTGAAATATCATATCGGCGACTTGAAAATAGAGGTCACCTGCTACGTCATAGACATAAACATATCCTATAATATCTTATTAGGACATCCATGAATACATCAGTATAAGATCGTACCGTCAACCCTTCACCAGTGCTTGAGGTACGTGGACGATCATGGCGTCGTCAAGACAAAATTTATCGATATTGATATATTCGAAGGGGTCGAGGCCGACTACTCTGACTCGATCCTCTACAAGCAAGTCCACCAAAATAAAGTTAGCAATAAGGCCGACGATGAGGCAGATACTAGGACAAAATCGGACGAGCCCTTGAGAGTCTATCTCAAAGCACGTACTCCCGACATAGCTCCTTCCCTCAGGGTAAAACTGCCTAGGAAAGCACCTGAGCCTCTGGTCGTTTTCCTTCGTAGATCAACTCGACCACTGAAGGAAGATCCGGCACCTACTACGAATTTTGAACCTTTTGTGGTAAAGCTGTACAGGAAACCTCTGAAGCCATCGCTCAAACTAGGGGTAGAGCTCGAAAAAGTCGAACTGGAGGACTACGTAGCCGCTCATGATAGCGTCCCTTCACTCGATGATATAATTTTGGAAGACGAGATACCTTATTTTATCAACAAAGGACTATCTTTGAACTACTTGGATGTTACATATCTCAACGTGTTATATTCCCTTGATCATGTTCTGGGACAGCACCTGCATACATAGGTGACTACCACCTATGCAGTCAACCGGATTCTCGCCAGTCAGAACTCCTACTTCATAGTTCCAACAAGGAACAGGGGAGACAAACTCATCATCTTCGACAAAGTAGAAAGTTTTCAATCCTTCATCCTATAGGAACTAGAGCTAAAGCTCAATACCGAAAAGATATCATTTTACCGGTACAGTTCTCGAACCAAGTACCTCATCCAGAAGATGGGATACAATCTGAAAGCCACTAGGAGCTTAAACTATGATAAAGGAAGACGGCTACCTCTGCATTTGCAGGCTCCTATAGGCAAGTCCGAAGATTACTACCATAAGACCAAGCATGGTTTAGGGTATGTCACGCCTCCCACAACCCCCAAAGGCTCGGATAAAGAAGATGAGTTACACTCTCACTATTCAGAATCTTCCTTTTGGGACTCTGACAACAGTATCAGAGAGATGCTCAAGCAAACATTGTCTGCCAATATGGTGTCAACCGACCCTGAGGAAGACGACGAGGATCCACCGGGACTCTTTGAAGTAGAACCGTGGGCCTAATGCCTAGACGCACAATGGGAGATATGGTTCGAACAACGAGAGCCTCCCACTGAGGACGAAGTCGTACAAATTAATCTGGGCGATGAATCCTCCCCTAAACCTATCTTTATTAGCAAGAGTCTGTCCAATGAGGATCGAGAATCCCTACTACGGCTCGTCAGGGAATACATCAATATTTTTGCCTAGAGTTAGAAAGATATGTCGGGACTAGACCCCCAAATTACGGTCCATAAACTCAATATTTTTTCGAACACTAAGCCAGTCAAGCAACAGTAATGGTCGTTTCGTCCTCACATCATGAATGCCATCGAAGATAAAGTTAATAAACTAATAGCTAGTGACTTCGTCCGCGAAGAACAGCATCCGGATTGGATAGCCAACATCGTGTCCATCGTCAAAAATAACAGAAAGATCCAGATCCGTATTGACTTCCTTGTTCTAAATGTGACGTGCCCTAAGGATGAGTTCTTTCTTCCGATCACAGACATAATGATCGACAACACTTGTGGCTTCGAGTGCATGTCCTTCAGCGACGGGTTCTCAGGCTACAATCAAATCAAGATGTTTCCTGACGTCGAGAAACACGCATCATTTTGAACAGCGATAGGAGTATACTGCTACACAGTCATGCCATTCAGACTGAAGAACGTCGATGTTACATACCAGCGAGCTATGAGCATCATCTTTCGTGAACATCTATGCAAGACGGTAGAGTATTATGTTGATGACATCGTCGTCAAGAGTCGCTCCAAAGATGATCACCTCTGGAACTTGAAGACTATGTTCGACCTTATACGTACGCACCTGCTCAAGATAATTCCTACAAAATCCTTCCTAGGATTCTCCAGTAGCAAGTTTCTGGGTTTTATCATAACTTCGAAGGGTATCCACGTAGACCCTGACAAGACTAAAGTAACCCTTGAAATGCGTCCATCGAAGAACCTTAGGGAACTTCGTGGCCTTCAAGGAAGACTGGCATACATCAGGAGCAGGTTATTATTAAGGCGTACAAGAATCAGAGAACGAAGTTCTGCCCACTCACCTTGATACATAATGCCGACGCGGAGCGGGGCATTACATACTTACCAACCAACAAAAATTTTTATCCTCGAAACTTAAAGGATAAACTTCTCGATATTCCGAGCAGCGATAGTGCCATCCCTCACCGTACTCAATCGAAACAATCAAGCAATTCAAATTCAGAAAATATTTGCACTTTGAGAATATCTATGGACTTATTGTATGGAATGCTCTATTACAATATCATATCGATATAACTCAGAGTCATAGCAACGGATTTTGGGCCAGAGGATCAATTCTGCTCTGATACCATTCTATCATGCCCCGGGTCGCGCGTCGCCGCCTTGCCCGCCTTACCCCGTCGGGCCAGATTTGGGCCGGACGTGAACCACCGCGCATCAGCGCACCGGACGCGAATCACCGCGCCTGTCCCGCGGATGCGAGGAAGGAATGATGTGTGGCCCGTTCGAATATATCGGGACGTAATATCGTGTGAGCCTGGGGTTGCGCCCGCACAAGGTTTTATCTTTTCAAGTTGATCGTTGGCTATCATCGCATCTATCGAGTAAGCAACGGAAAGGGACATTATTGCAATGCAATACATTTAGCCAACTGAGTATTCGAGACAATCGAGGGACTTGGATTCCTTTATGCAAAGGCATTCGTTCCATACATTATGCCCCCTTATACAATAGCATCTTGGGGCACAATCAAAACCAGGATTCCGGGTCTTAAGGACTGTAGTACGCCTATCGCTCTATCGGACGATCCAGTACCTGCAAGCAAGTAAACTGTTGGTGGATCAACACTTTTATAAGTACTGGTGAGATAAAACAACTGAACAGAAACAAGCATTCACTAAAACCAATACTAAGTAATCATGTTATAAAACATTATATTACTAGTGATCTTTCAAGTTTTACCTAGGTTCGTTTCATGCAGTTCGCTAGCAGAGTCATATTACATTGTTTGGAAACATCTTTTAAAAATAGAGTTTCATATGTAATAAGCAAGCAAGCCGTTCGTTCATGTTCAGGGTGTGCGCAGCGTGTCTCGTGGGACTCCAGGGTCAAATGCATAGCTAGACACACATGCACAATCTTAGGGGCAGTCATCTATCCAAGCCAATACAATGACTTAGCTATATGCAGGGCGGTCCCCGAGTATCTCAGGATCGGCAGCTGGTTGTACAGCATACCAATGACTCATTCATCTGATGCTAATGACAGATGTAACTCATGGTTGCTTTTCACTATCATGGTAACAGCCGTGACACATGCAGATCAGCTCTCCACCAAAAGCCATTGTTCGACCGATGCGAATGCATGGAACACTATCAAATAAACTCTAGTATGCAGATGATACGAACCATCAGAACAGTTATCGTTATTGTGGGGCAATCCGACTTATCACTTGAACACATTCAGGCACAATATGGTTCTCTCAAAGCATAGACGATAGTGAACATGTTTTTGCACTCTTAGACAAGCATTTCAGGATTCTCGTTAAGCAGACTTATTCGTTTCAAAGACAAGCTAGGTGAGTTCATTCATTAACATGCAAGGCAGGTTCTATCATTCTCTTATGAAAATATTACAAGCAAAAAACTCAGGTTATTATTAAGGCATGCAAGAATCAGATAACGAAGTTCTGCTCACTCACCTTGATACATAATATCGACGCGGAGCGGGGCATTACAGTACTCATGTTGCTTCAAGACACTATCCAACGGATACGATTAGATCAAGGCTTATAGCTTGATCGATGTTTGTGTCCCCTACAGACGCGAGGAATTTTATAGCCGAAGTCCTCTATTGCCTTTCATCGAATAGATGACGTGTAGACCCAAAGAAAGAGTGTCAGGAACTCTCCTTGAATTCTAAAGGATCGAATGGAAAGAAAACAACTCAAAAATTATCGAGAAGAAGGCTCGAATACTGAACTACTCACCGACAGTCATCACTTGCTCCAGACATCATCGCTGATCATCAATGATCAAGGATCGAACTCAAGATCATTCGTTGTTGATCAAGTGAGTGATATGGTCCTTTTATCAACGAACTACCTGTGTTTATCGCCGCCGGAGGAGATCCGACGATCGGTTCGGTGGAGACATCATGTCGGTACTGAATCATAGTGGAGCGCCACGCTGACTCGTCGTCTATGCCATAGTCGAGAGCTTCGTGAATTAGGGTTTAGAGGCGAGGAGCAAGGGTAAAGAAGGTAGATCGGTGTCGATGTTGACAAGGCTTCGCCACGCTGAGAACAGAGGGGTGGTCGCAGTCCTATTAATAGATGGGGAGAGGCGGTGTCGGAGGTCGGTTAAGGCGGTGTTCTGGAGGCATCAAAAAACTTTGAGATTTACCGACAGTTGAGGCAGTGGATGAGTCCTCTAGGTTGGCCTGAAAGGTTCGTGATCCCACGAGAAGCATCGAGGAGTATCGGTGGTCGGCCGAGTTGGTAGGCGATTTGTTCTGGATTCATCTGGATTCTTTCGGAGACAGTAGAAAGAGGCGGTGGTCAGGTGTCTTCACAAAAATTCTAGAGGAAAGGAGAAGAAGCAGTCGGTGGACGAAGGAAAGAGGAGGCGGACGGCTCTCTTCTAGGTAAAGAAGAAGAAGAAGAAGAAGAAGAAGAAGAAGAAGAAGGAGAAGAAGAAGAAGGAAAAAAATAGGGGTTAAGCGGTTAGGGGTCGATTGGTTTGGTCGAATGGCTTAGGTTTGGGGTTGAACGGGTTTAGGCTGACAGTTGAACGATCTTGGGCTTGACCACTTGATAGGCCAGGCTGGTTATTGATGGGATGGGCTGGCCATAGATGGAAAAAAGGTTTCTTTGGTGTTTAATAGGAATTGTTGTTTTAAAGTTAATGGCATTCATGGGCCTAGGTTAGAGGGTGATCCATTTAATGGTTCATTTATCTTATTTAAGGTTTGTTTTGTTTATTATTATAGTTATTATCATTAGTTTACTATTAGGGTTACAATTATTACTACAGGATTTATGTAAAAATTCTATATATTCAGAAAAAAGGAGTTACAGTTAGTCCCATTCACTAGTGCACAATAATTTATTGATCCCCAACTCCTCAGGTATGAAGATTTGCTTGAACATGCTGAGATGTTAAAACTCGGATTGGCAACTTGAAGATGTTCGACCTGAGATAATTTTTTTTGTATATAAAAGACATAATGTATGGAATGATGTAAATCCTTTGTAAGTAAGAGTTGAATTTTGTTAGTTGTAATCCAAGTTGGCATAATCAGAGGGCTATTGAGAGACTTTGTATTCTGCTACAATTATCAATAGAAGATATTATTTTTGTATATTATGTTGTGACTTTAATTTGTCTATTTATTCTGCCGTCATGTTATTATTTTAAGATATATCTTTAACTATAAATCTCCATGCCTTGTACACGTACAATTTAGACTTGTACAACATCACGTCTAGTGACTACTTTTAGGTTCTGCACAACTGGGACATGACAGTTAGTGAACAGTAAGAACTAACGGTCATGTGTAGAACACGTGGCTAATAGTTATGCGAGAGAATGAATATATGTAGAATTTAGTGCTTGAGAGCACTCCTGACAACCATTGTTGTAGAAGTATAGAGGCAAAACGGTAGATCTATTGTATAACTAATTGACTAATTGGTTTCCAAGGAAGTTCTAAGGAAGATTTATTAGTTGGATACCAAGTTAAAATATCAACTAAATAATAGATTTGGTCAGATTTAGTATTATTTTCTAGGATTTTCTAGGATTATTTTAGTCCTTTCATTATAATCATATATATATATATATATATATAAGGGATATCTTGGTTTTCTCTAAATTATTGTCTTTATATTATTTTAGGGTTTCTGTCATCTCTTTTATCTCCATGTATATTTCTATATCATGATGCCCTATATGGTGTCAAATCGGGTTTGATGACCGTCGGAGGAGCATTTAAGACGATAACGTCAGCGAATGTGCCATCTCTCGATGGTTTGGTCATGATTGATCTCTTTCAGTGTATTGACAAGTGTTGTTCCTTGCTCCGGGCTATTGCATTATGTTGGATTATGGCTTGAATAGCCTAAGTCAAAATTATGTTCATGCGAGGATTTCTTTCGGTATCGATTGATCGGGACAATTGAATTGAGACCCTCCTTAATTTATGGATTGGCTTCTGTTAGAATTGATTCCAAAATATATGAATCGTGCCTTAGATAATGAACTCTATATAAGAGCTCTTCCTCATCCTTTTGGATGATTTTCGTAGTTGGCTTTTCGTAGGATGCTTTCCATTGTTTGCTTTCATTGATTGGTTTATTTTACAATGAACTCTGAGAGAAAGAGGATAGAATATATATTGAAAAAAGCATGTTGAACCTCTATCGGTGTAATTGCAGGAGGAAGCATAAGTTTCATCGTTATGTATTAATTTCTCTTCTCTCGGTATTTCTTAAATCAGTGAGTGGCTTTGACCCTTCTTTCCTTCATCTCTATTCCTTAATAAAAGAAATCATTTCATTTGTTTGTTATGTCCCTATAATAAATGATCCTTAATAAAAAGAACCAAGATAAAAAGAGTAATTGTATGTTGTTATCCTTGTTAATTGAACATGTTGGCATTATATATTATTGGTATACTTGAATGAACTAATGTTTTAAAGTTGTTATGGAAAGATTAGAATTTGTAGACTCTATAATACATGTTTAAAGTGGAACTCTATTTAGAGCCTTTATATTATTTATATGAATGTCTTGGCTACAAAGAAAGTATTATGAGAAAGAATGAAGGAAGAAGACGATCTGACCATTAGAATAAAAGGAAGAAGGGAGGAAAAAATGATTTACTCTGCATATAGCTGTGTATTGTATTATTGTATTTGATAGTGAATAAGTTACATATCACGCATTAGTCATAGACAACTTGTGCATAAGGTATAATCTCTCGAACGATTTTTGGGGTACCAAAATTGTGTCGACATAGGAGAGATGGAACACTTTGGGACTTGTACGTCCCCGCGATCAGGGGAGTGTTCAATTGGACTTATACGTTACAATGCCTAGTCATAGGTAGTCACACATGGAGCATCATACAATTAGATCACATGTTAATGACTATTATTTTGCACTCATAACTGTTTGATGCAGAGACGAACTAATTTTAATGCTTAGAAATATGAATTCTAACATTGGTTTTTCAAAGATGGAAAATTATATAACCTTATATTGTCTAACCCTTGATTTGCGGGGAATGATAGTTGGACATGGGTAAGGATAACTGATAAGTGATATTCTTATATTTTATGTTTTTCTTATTATGAATTGTTAACTAAATCTAGAGAAATATAAATGTCACATAATAAATGCTTGCTCCACATATTTCTTGTGTTGATTTAGGTGAGTTCAATTGATACCACTCACTGGTGCATTACTAAATGTGTTGACCCTCGCCCTCGCATATGATGGGAATCAAGTGTACGCAATAGAAGTTTGTTCTTCCTTTTTGAAGCTTAGAGATTTGAAGTTGTTTTCTTTTCTTGTAATACATGACATGATGTATGGAACCTACTATTTCTTTGAGTTATGAGTTGTAAGCCAAGTTTGGTACTTTTATTTGGACATTGAGACACTTTCTAATCCACTACAAATTATAAAATAAAATAAAAAATTATTTTCATATATCTATGTTGTCATTTGGTTTTCTGCTTATTTGTTTGCTGCACCAACTCAATTTTAAGATAGTTTATTCAATGTGCATGTTCATGTCATGCACAAGTACAACTTAGACTTCTATGACACTACTAAAATTAGTTAAATTAGCGATGCTACCAAACATCGCTAATGTTTAAATAAATATCGCTAATAATGTTTAGCGACGCATTTAGCAACGTTTACAACGAGTCGCATAACAACTAGTTGATGAATCACCAAATGTTTGCTAAACGTCGTGGAACTTCTTCTCGAAGCACTGTACTAAGAAATTATTCGAGGTCTATGTGCAGATTTTTTCTCAAAATTCGTCTAGAGGTAAAACTTTTTTTACTACTGGTTTTTTGTCACTACACACAGCTTCGAGAGAGTGACCAAACTTAGATCTTGTCCAAAGGATTTTTTTTTTAAGAATTGAACAAAATTTGTAACGAAGAACAAGAGACAGAATTGAACAGAGTTTTGTGACATTGCTGTTGTTTTTCTTCATATCTCAACAAATAAAATATTGAAGTATAGAATATATATATATATATATATATATATATATATATATATATATATATATATATATAGAGAGATAGAGAGAGAGAGAGAGAGAGAGAGAGAGAGAGAGTTAGCCCATAACCCCCAAGATTAAATGAGATTAATAAAAAATGATGAAGGCTTACTCGCTGAATTATACTAGCCGTTGGAGTTTATTAATTGGCCCGTCGCTAAATAAATATGCAACGGATAGAAACTTAATGACTGAAACCAAAGGAAGAGCAAACATAAAAAAATCTTTTTGGGTCTCACCCAAAAAAGAAACCAAATTAACTTTTAGCACATGCAGATATGGGCGCGTATCTACGCTGAACAGGACAGCAGCGATGGCATCAATGTGGCACACAAGGCTAGTCCACAACTCATCAGGGTCGGCCCAAGGGGTTGGGTTGTCCTAACCAAAGCTAAATTCTGTTGCTCTTTGCGCTTGACTCAAAATGAAGATAGTCATCGACTCCAAAAGAAGTTATCAAAAAAAAAATTGATGGCGAGTGGGTTAGACAGTGACGTCGAAGTCTTCGGTCCTAATGGCATCATAGAGCTCAAATTTTGAGTTCATCTCCTTCAGATACTCGAGGTCTTCCCAGTAGGAACTCAAAATATGGACCTGGTGGACTACTTGTTCAACTGACAGAGAGGAGTTGGGGTAAACCGTGGAGGCTCTATTGGCAGAGATGTGGGAACCTAGAAGAGGGGAGTTGTCCTAAAGAGGAGGGTTGTCCAAGCCTAACGGCTTGTCCGACTTACCTCAGGATTGCACTAATAAAAAATGTGGAATTAGCGACGTTTTTAGCGACGTCAAATTAAATCGTCGCTAATATTAAAGATATCAGCGACTCCAAAGAATAACGTCGCTATAAGTCGCTGTTAGGTGACATATAGCGACGTTTAGCGACGCCAATTCAGTTTTTTAAAAGAATAGTCGCTATAAGTTTATTTAAGTTCGCTAAACGTCGCTGAGTTATATGATTAGCGACGTTTAGCGACGTATTTAGCGACGTTAATATATTAAATATTTAGCGACATATTTAGCGACATCTATAATGTTGCTAAATATTTATATTAGCCACGTCATTAGCTAGCGTCGCTAAACGTCGCTAATTTATTTCATTATTTAGGGTTGACGAATTCATTTTCCCCCTATTTTCTTCGATCTTTCTCTCCCAAATTTTTAAACCCCACCCCTCCGTCGTGTCCGGCTCCCCTCCTCCCTCCGGCGTCCCCTCCTCCCTCCCGGCGCCCCACCTCGACGACCCCCCTCGGCCGGCGTGCCCTCCTCCCTCCGGCGTCCCCTCCTTCCTCCGGCTCCCCTCCTCCCTCCGGCGTCCTCCTCCCTCTGGCGGCTCCTCCTCCCTCCGGCGTTCTCCTCTCTCCAGCTCCCCTCCTCCTCACTCGGTGAGATCTCTCTGACTCCTTTCTCTGTCTCTCTCTATCTCTCTCTAACATGACACAATACGACACGACATGATACCACATGACACACACTAACCCTAACCCTAACTCGAGCTCACACATGGCCATGTGGATATAAGACTTCAAGCAATGAAGTTGTTCAGGTATGTGATGGCTATTATCGGCAAGCGTTCAATTATTATTGATGTTGATTACCACGTTAGAATTTACACATTATCGATATTCTATAAAATGTAGATTCAATAGACCCAACAAGTTTTGTGTTTTGTCATGAACATTTTGGGTAGATTTTGGCAATGTAGTTGCAACCTTCTGGCTTCTAGTTGTTATTGCCTTTTAATTGTTGCTGACACTATATCATTGAAACAAGGCTTTTTTGATATATCACACTAGTATTTGTTGGTTGATTTACAGCATGTCTATAAGGTTCATTTCTTGATTTTTTTGTCACATATTTTTAGGAAACGAAACGGTCTAATATATCAAATTTGCTCGTGTAACTAGACATACTACACAAAATGATAAAATGTACATATACACTCTAAAATAATCGTCTCATGCCGCTTATTGTACAGTACACGGACACAACACAATATGTGTGTGGACACTTCAAAATTTGTGCACTATGTTACTACACAAAATACTAAGATGCACATATACACTCTAAAATAATTGTCTCCATGCCGTTTATCGTACAGTACACGGACACAACACAATATATGTGTAGACACTTCAAAATTTGTGCACTATGTTTAGTTTAGTGGGGAAAGATCCATAGGAAACTACTATATCCTCAAGTCATGGTTGACATATGATCGACAAGCAGTTGTAAATGATAGGTCTATTCTTATTTGGAGCTTCCTTGATTGTTGAGTCGTGCTCCATGGATGATCACATTATGTTGAACAAAGCTTGATGGTGATGGTTATGGTTCCAAATACATATATGACAATCTATTATTATGCTCTAGAGAACCAGTGTTGTAGATGTCGGCCAACATAGAATGACAGTGTTGCTACACACTGATTCCTCACTGCTGCACTGTCGTTTGGGATCCATTGATAGAGCTCAGCATATTCTTCAGAGAACTTTGTTTTACTAAGTTGCTCGTCGATCGTCTAGAAAAGCAAGAGAAGGATATTGCGGTAACAATATGTAAGCTCGAGAAGGTGTTTCCTCCTGGATTCTTTGACTCTATGGAGCATTTGTCAATTCATCTTTCCTATGAGACACATGTTGGTGGTCCTGTCGGTTATCGGTGGATGTACCCCTTCGAGCGGCATCTGAATCACCTAAACAGACAGGTAAAAAATAAGGCACGGATTGAGGGCTCTATTTGTGAAGCTTATGTTCTCGAGGAGATTAAAAAAAATTTCTCGACGTATTTCAAACCTCATGTTGCTACTAACAGAACGAGAGCTCCGAAAAACAACGACGGATATCAGGAATCTAATGATGCAATACTCAAAGTATTCAATGCGTCCGAAAAGCCTTCGGGGAAAATAAAGAAGAAATATTTGAATGACGACGAGCTAAGGGCTGCTCAGTTGTATATATTACTCAATTGCGACAAGGATAAAGTGGAGAAGCTAAAGTGGTAAGTAATTAATACGTCTACGTTTACATCATCTCAATATAATAGTATAAGATACTATTATGCTACTAATCAGGAGTTGATTCATTGTTTTTTAGCACATATAATGATAATTTGAGGTCGGTTAGACCCTACATAACAGATGAAGAAGTAGAACAAGAAATAAGATGCCATTTTTTTCTTGGTTGAGCGCATATGTAAGGAGCTTGGTAATTACTTTTTAATTCTGCACTTGCAAAATAAATAACTTACTATCGCTACTTTGGTATTTAGGTCGATCGTCTAATAACACTCGAGACTGAATCTATTAGAACTCTAGCCAATGGACCAATTACTGTCGTTAAAATATGGCCAAGTTTCTGTGTGAATGGATTTAGGTTCAAGTCAACAAATGCTCCTATTAGAGACAGCTTTTTGGATCTTGATTCCACGAAAAATAGTTGCTTGTGTATCAAATCTTCGAACTACAAAGACGTCGATCCCGGCAATAATTTCTTTGGCATCTTACGAGAGATTATGGAGTTGACATATAATTATGGCACAGAATATGCTAATATCGTGCTATTCAAATACGAATGGTTCGATCCGATTCAAGATCAAGGTTAAAAAATTGACAAGCATGGCCTTATGGATATAAACTACAAGCGTAGATATCAAGGCTACGAACCATTTGTCCTATCAAGTCAGGCTCAGCTCGTGTACTTCACAACTTATCCTAGACAGGGGACAGCAAGGTCGGATTGGTGGGCAGTATGCAAGACTAAAGCTAGAAATACCTTTGACATTGACGAAATAGATTATCAGGAAGACGAGCTACCTCTTGTAACAAATATTATAGATGTGGACTCAACGGAAGTTACTCATTACACGAGTAATAATGTAGAAGATGTAGAATTATCGAAAGAGGAAGACGAAGACAAAGACAAAGTAGATGAAAGTGAAAACGAGGAGGAGGAAGAGGAAGAGGGGACGAGGAAGGCAAATAAGATAAATTTTTTGAAGATGATTGAAAATAAAATATTTTGCCTGTAGAATATACTATATTTTGACTGTAGAATGTACTATTTTGACAAATATATGTATTATATTTTGACTGTAGAATGTATTATCCATTTAGACTTGTGACACCACTAGTTATTTACTGTAGAATGTACTATATATTTGTGTATTTCTTTATTCATCATATGTTGTTATCAGGTATGACAGGACGACACGGAGGGTTCGGCAGGTCCCTAGGTAGACAGAGTGCTCCTCCGATACTATCTACTGTTGGTTCTGGATCCTCGTCGTCCAGTACTCCAGTATATCAATCAGTCACATCTCCGACTGCGACAACGTTACGTGGCATCACTCCTGGGACGAGTAGTTCCAGGCTTAATAGTACTCCCTCGTCCAGCGTTCCTCCTGCTGACAGAACCATAGAGACAGATGATCATATGGAGGAGGTCGTATCGACGTTGTCCCAATATCAGCTAGATCCTCCATGCGCACCTCCGGAGGAGACGAGGATAGAGATTTGGGCCGACGGTACAAAGTAAGTCAATTAAATGGTTTAGCATCATATATATCGTGTATTTCTTTATTTATCATATATTAACTTTTTCGATCAAAATAATTATCTTTGTATAGATATCGTCCATCGTTGGTTCAGAAACGCCTGGGCCTCTTTCTGAGGAATAACTATGGTGGCCCTTGGATCAACTACTCTGAAGCTCCGGAGGAGAGGAAGGCGTTCTGGTTTGCTCACTTCAAGGTAAAAGTATATTATATAAATCCTCTAATTTATGTATATTATATAACTTATCCGTGATGCTCAGTTACTAAATTATTTATTGTAGCAAACGTATTTCTATCCTCCGCACCGGGCCGAGTTGATCGAGCGGATATTTTCTGCCGTTGCCGCCAAGCTTATCCGTGATGCTCTGGATGACCAGAAGGCTCGTGATTGCGTTAGAAAACCGATCCAAGATTGGATCACGCCTGAGCAGTGGACTACGATGAGGGCTAGATTCGACGATCCGAGGTACAAGGAAAGGTCTGAGAAGGCCAAGGCGGCTAGGCGGAATGCTGCAAAGTGGTATGGTGGCTCGATTCCGATGACAGAATATTTTCGTCGTTTGGTATAATTTTTTATTTAAGATATATTATTTTAATGTAAGTATGATAAAATGGTAGTAAAAAAAATATTTAATTTTAGTACTAAATAATATATTTTTAACAGGTACAGAGGGGTGAGGATGCAAACATGGTGACCGTCTTCCTGGCCACCCATCGAAAGGACGAAAATCTCATTGATAAGAGGGCCTCGGAGACCTATGTAAGTATTACTTTACTTTGTGTTAATTTTAATATAACTTAGGCAATTATCGAGTATCCAAACTTTTATAGGCCGAGTATCTTAGGCTGCGTGAGCGGGCGACTGCTAGTACGCCTACAGCTTAAGAGGCTGGTACTTCCTCGCAGCCTGCTCCAGCTCCGTCGACGGACGAGCTGTGGGTGATCGTCGTTGGTGGTCTCTAGAGGGGTACGTACTATGGTACGAGATCCTATGGCGCCCTGGTTGCGACGCAGTCATCTAGGGCCTCCCCAACAAGTGCGCATTCCCCACAGCCCTCGCAGTCGTCGGCCCGAGTCCATGAGGCCGTTGACCGTCAGATTGCATCTCTCCAAGACGAGTTGCTGTGAAGGATGGAGGAGCAGCCCCGGTCCCAGCCGTAGGCGGACGATGCGACGCTCATCGCACGATTTGATATGCTCGAGCGCAGCATCATGGAGCTCCGGGATTTGACAGCTACTCTTAGAGCCTCGACAGAGCGCAACGTGACGGCGTTACAGGCATCACAACTATCCATGGGCGAGAGGCTGACGATGATGCAGGATTCAATGGTCCATAGCAGTATGAGGCTGTTATCTACCATGGATTCATACAACCAGCGACTCGCAGAGTTGGAGCGGATTCGTCCTCCTGGTGCGCCTACATCGACACAGACTCCACCGACGTCACTGCCTTCTCCATCGACATCGGTGTCGATTTCACGGGAGTAGTATGATCTGTTCTTATCCTTCATGCGCGTCGGTGGTCATCCTCCTGCAGATCCGCAGTAGTCCTAGTTATGACCGTTTTATTATTGATTGTTTGTGTTTCAGACATTATTTTTTGTATTCTTTAGGACGAGGCTTTTAATTTGTTGTATTCTTTAGGACGAGACTCAGTTGTATGGATATTTGCTGTATTCTTTACGACGATACCTGATTCGGTTTTTAATTTCAATGTTTTGTTTTCTTCAAATTTTATTATATTATTCATATTAAATATATGTTAATTTACCTGTGTTGAGTGTTCAACCCAAGGGGATCGGCGAACCCAGTAAATTCAACGGAGGGTTGCTCCGGGTCTATTTGTACAGATTGTGAATTAATAAACTGCAGGAAGAATAGTTTGGAAACAATTCAGTATTCAAAAAAAAAAATTTCACTGTATCTTTAGCGACGTTCGCTATTTACCGTCGCTATACACGTCGCTAAACAAAGTCGTTGTCCGTCGCAAATTGCTGACATGGCAGTATTGCCAGGTCATAGAAACGTCGCTATAAACGTCGCTACGTACGTCGCTAATTTGCGACATATAGCGACAAATATACACGTCACTAATTTAGGTCGCTAATCGAACGACGCATTTACGTCGCTAGAAAACATCGGCATAGCGACGTTTGGCGACGTTTTTCCTGTCAGCGACTAGTTTAAAGACGACTTCAGTAAAACGTCGCTAATTACGTCGCTAAAATTATTTAGCGACATTTATTGATCATTTAGTGACTTTTTTTACGTCGCTAATTTGACTAATTCTTGTAGTGTCGGTCCTGCAACTCATAAGTGAACTAGGGAGAGGAAATAATATAAGCACTCCAACGCGAGTGTTTTCAACCTATGTGGGACTAAAGGTGTTTGGAAGTCGGTTTTTTCAAAAAGTATGGCAACAAAATGTATACTGAAGTCATATCTTTCAGACTGGTATCATTCATGTTGGAAACTTGCAATAAAATCAGCTAGTTGTTATTATTATTTTTGCAGAACTACTTTTTATTATTTGATGTCATGCGACTCCGACTACGACTAATTAGTTAATGTGTCACCTACATAATGCTCTAAAAGTCAGCCATATACATACTCATGTCTAGAACAATATATTCATACAATGAAAGTAAGGAGTGTGACATAAGTCCTATCAAAATCAAATTTCTTGTTGTTGGGGAAACCAAATTGTAGTGCTTAATTATCTGGCAATTGATCGCGTCACCATGACCAACTCATCATGGTTCATTGTTAGGTTAAGCTAGCTCCCGCAAGTATGAATTCAAGAATCAAGATTTCACAAGTTACTCCCAACTAGTTTTGCAGTAAATATCTGAAGACTGATAAAAACTTCTATATATACTAGAGACAAGTGATTCAATAAATTGTCACTTCCACGCGTAAACTATGGATGAGTTTCCCCGGAACATGCTACAGCAAATTAACTGCAATCATACTGCATCTTAATGCTAACATGTCTACATACGTATCCAGTCCGGAAAGTTGGGTTATCATATCCGAAACTTGTTAGAATTTTGTTATCTTTTATTATTGAACAATTTCAGAATACAAAAATAAAAATTAATCAATGTTACCGGCCTCTGGGGAAGTCGTGCACGAAGCACTGCCCTAAGAGTTTATTCGGGATCTGTGTGCAGACGTACCCGAAGCTCCTAGTGGTAAAACCCCCGCACCACCGGTATCTCGTTGCCGCACACGACTTGGAAAGAACGACCAGAACTTAGCTCTGCCCAGAGCTTGGAGAAGATGAAGATCGAATAAAACAGAATTTGGACAGAGGTTTCGTAAAAGAATTGTTTCTTATAGATTTACAAAGAATACAACCGAATATATATATAAGATGATAGGAAAACGGTCTGAATTAATTTTGATTAATTCAGCCGTTACACAATGGTATTAAATGGGTGAACCTGGACACTTAAAAAAAACGTTTCAAACAATCTGTAACTGACGAAATTGATTTCCAACGTTCAGAAATTAAATAAACAAAAAATGAAGAGGAGCAAAAAGAATTTTAGGGTCCCAGCCCGAACCCGAAGAGAAAATCGGATCGGCATTCGGCGCCCGCAGATGTGGGCGCGTACCCGCACCCGTTACGCGCGCCGAATCGAACCGAACCGAGTCGAGCCGGGCCGGGCGGCGGCGGCGGCGCGCGCGTATGGCCCAAGGGGTTCCCCACACAACAACTTAATAGAGCAAAGAAAAGAAACTAATATATGTACATAGTAAGGCTTTGCCCCATCCGATGTGGGACTAAAGAAAGGGAGAGGAATTGAACTTTTGCAAAAGAACAAACCAAAACCAACAATCCCCCCCCCCCCCCCCCAAAAGGTCAAGTTCCGAAACAGAGATAAGAGTGAAGTAAATAGAGAGAGAGCATCTGGGCAGTAAAATACTATGCATAAATGAGATGGACTACAGCCTTGAATCTCACGTAGTGACTATTGCCTTAATCTGAAGAAGTGCTTGATGGACTATGCCTTGAATCAGACTTCTTGAACCAGACTTAGAAAACAGCACACATAGTACGCTAGAGGTCCTTGGTCTATCGG
Source organism: Iris macrosiphon (assembly GCA_036927795.1). Taxonomy (NCBI): domain Eukaryota; kingdom Viridiplantae; phylum Streptophyta; class Magnoliopsida; order Asparagales; family Iridaceae; genus Iris; species Iris macrosiphon. The sequence continues at coordinate 143,390,316 of JAYESA010000003.1, read as the reverse complement.
GTGGCGCTTTTAAATGGCCATGCGCACTTTCTACATTCATGAGAGTTGTCTGGGATCGTCCTGTCCCATAGTCGCGGCCTTCACGACCTCTCATATAGGTAAGTCCTTAATGGTTGGTGATATGAATCAACCCAGCATTACAGCTTGGACCTATTAAGAGTTTAAACTCATCCTAACCATATCACACGGGAACACTGTCACCATAGGGATGGGGAGTCATTGTACACATGTACAGCCGCTTGGGCTTTATTTTATTGAGACTTTAATCTCGAGTCAGTGTTCCATAAAGTCACCTAAGTTCAGCTTATTTCTACCTATTGAACCGGCTTCTTGGGATCTCCAGTCAGACTCGGTTGGGTTGCCACTGCTGGTGACTAACTTATGGGCTTAACCCCATCCCCCTCGATAATTCTAGGATCAAAGTCCTAGACAGACCCTTCGTCAAGTGATCTGCAAGGTTCTTTTCTGACTTTATATAGTCAAGAACCACATATTTTCCTAGTAGGCTTTTGATTGACTTGAAGCGCAGCTGCAGGTGCCTATTCATCTTAGCATTCACAGAATCATGCTTTAGTAGTTCAATAACAGATTTATTATCACAATTTATAGAAATTACAGGAACAGGACTAAGAGAAACAGGTATATGCATAATAAGATTTTTAAGCCATTCAGCTTCTGTACAAGTTGTATCTAAAGCTATCATTTCAGAGTCCATTGTACTCCTAGCTATGATAGTTTGCTTACAAGAGCTCCAGGAGATCGCAGATCCTCCTAGAGTAAATACATATCCAGTAGTAGATTTTATATCATGTGAGTCGGTTACCCAGTTTGCATCTGAATAACCTTCTATGATATCAGGGTGCCTAGTAAAATAAAGTTTGTAATCTAGGGTGCTCTTGAGATATCTAAATACCCTATCCAAGGCAGTCCAATGTGACTGATTTGGGTTACTGATATATCTGCTTAGTCTCCCAATAGCAAATGCAATATCAGGTCTTGTCTTGTTTGTTATATACACAAGGGAGCCTATCATCTGGGAATATTTATGTTGTTCCAAAGGTCGTCCTTCATTCTTTTTCAGTACAATACTGCTGTCATAAGGAGTAAGGACAGGTTTCTTATCAAATAACTCAAATCTTTTTAGCATTTTTTCAATTGAATGTGCTAAAGATAGAGTATAACCCTCTTTTCCTTTGGTCACTTGCATTCCTAAAATTAGGTTGGCTTCTCCTAGGTCTTTCATATCAAACTGGCTAGATAAATAGTTCTTTGTAATATTTATCAATTCCAGTGATGATCCTAGGATAAGGATGTCATCTACATACAAGCATAAAATAACACAATTTTTACATGTACCTTTAGAGTATATACACTTGTCATACTCATTTGACAAGAAACCATATTCACAAATTACTTTGTCAAATTTATTGTGTCATTGTTTGGGAGCTTGTTTCAGGCCATAGAGAGATTTTACTAGTCTGCAGACTTTCTTTTCTTGACCTTTAGCAATGAAACCTTCAGGTTGGTCCATATAAAGTTCTTCCTCTAGATCTCTATTCAAAAATGCTGTCTTTACATCCATTTGATGGATTAGCATATCATGAATGGATGCTAAGGCCAAGAGAGTCCTAATGGATGTGATCCTAGCTACAGGAGAGTAGGTATCAAAATAATCTAACCCTTTCTTCTGGGTAAAACCCTTAGCAACTAATCTAGCTTTGTATTTCTCTATAGTACCATCGGCTCTGGGTTTCTTCTTGAAAATCCACTTACAACCTATTGGTTTATTACCTAAAGGTAGATCTGTTAGAAACCAAGTGTTATTCTCCATGATGGAGTTGTATTCACTGTTAATGGCTTCTTTCCAGAAGGGAGCATCAGGAGACGACATTGCTTCTTCATAAGTTGAGGGATCACCCTATATCAAAAAGGTGAAGAATCCTTCTCCTAAATTTTTCTCAATCCTATTCCTTTTACTCCGTCTTGGTTCTAAGTCTTGTTCAGATTGAGAGATAGGTATTTGGACTTGAGAACTAGTAGAGGGTATGGAGGAAGAGATTGAACTTCTATCCTTAAAGGGAAATATGTTTTCAAAGTAAACTGCATCTCTTGCTTCTATAATGGTATTGTTAGAGATTTTATTTATTTCTGAGTGAGTCACTAGAAATCTATTGGCATAGCTGTCTAAGGCTTATCCTATGAAAACAGCGTCTACAGTCTTGGGACCAATCTTCCTCTTTTTAGGTTCGGGAATTCCGACTTTAGCAAGACATCCCCAAACTCTAAGGTAATTAATCCTAGGTGCTCTACCTTTCCATAGCTCATAGGGAGTCTTATCTTTTGTCTTACTAGGAATCCTATTAAGAATGTAACAGGCAGTTAAAAGGGCTTCTCCCCACAAGTTATCAGGAGCACCAGAGCTGAGAAGCATGGCATTCACCATATCTAACAGAGTACGGTTCTTGCGTTCAGCAACTCCATTAGACTGAGGTGAATAAGGAGCTGTTACCTCATGAATTATTCCATGTTCTTCACAGAAGTTAATCATTTCGTTTGAGGTATATTCTCCACCACGATCAGATCTAAGGATCTTAATTTTCCTTTCTAATTGGTTCTCAGCTTCAGATTTGTAGACCTTAAATCTATCTAGAACTTCATCTTTGGTTTTGAGAATGTAGATGTAACAATACTTTGAATAATCATCTATAAATGTAACAAAGTATTTTCTACCGCCTCTGGTCAAAATCCTATTTGAGTCACATACATCACTATGGATAAGTTCTAGAATGTCAGAATTTCTTTCTACAGATTTGAAAGGTAATCTAGTGTGTTTGGCTTGAACACAAATCTCACATTTGTGTTTGTCATCTATTGGAGGCTTGGGAATAAGATCTAAGGTCATCATCCTTTTAATAGCGCCTAGGTTCACATGACCTAGTCTGCCATGCCAAACATTTGAAGATTCTATATTAGAGACAATGAGAGAACAATCAGATATTTTATTCATTGTACTTAAAATAAAAAGACCATCTTTTACAAAGCCTTTCCCTATAAAAGAGTCATGCTTAGAAAAAACTACTTTATTAGCCTCCATTACAATTTTGTATCCTGAGGCTACAAGAAGGGATCCACTAACTAGGTTTCTCCTGACAGACGGCACATGAAGAACATCATAAAGAGTTAAAATTTTTTCTGATGTCATCTTCAGGTTAACTTTTCCTCTTCCAATAATTTGTGCCGTTGAGCCATCTCCTAGGGTCACACTTCCTCCACTTGATTCCTGATAGTTTGAAAAACATGAGAGATCAAACGAAACGTGAACATTAGCTCCAGAATCCAACCACCAATCATCAGAATGGTAAGAGAGGTTAATAAGGGGTTGAAAGCTTACAGACTTGAAGGAACTCGAAGAACCTTTGTGAAGCATGTTCGCTTCTGGTCTAACTGAGCCCTTTCCTTTGTAGGAGGTCTGGACAGCTTCCTTCTTCCTATGGTAGCAGTTGATGGCCATATGGTTTGTTTTACCACACACAAAATAAAACCTCTTCTGATCCTGAGTCTGACTGAAGTTTCTAGGTTTTTGGTTTTGGTGATGATGGTTTTGGTGGTTAGGCTGAAAGTTTTTCTTCTTCTTGAAGAAATTCTTTTTGGGTTTATAAGGAAAATTAGACTTAGGTTTTCCTTGGCCTTCTACAAGGTTTACCTTAGCTTTAGATTCAGTCTTAGGCTTAGACCTCAATCTAATTTGTTCTTCGATTCTAATTTTCTTTAGGACTTGATTGTAGGTAAGGTCTCCTTGTGTATGGATAAGATCCTTAGCCATATCAGACCAAGAGGGAGGTAGCTTGTCTTTTAGGCATGCTATTTTATGTTCATTTGAGAAAGATGTCCCTTTGGCTTGAATATGTCTAAGGTATTCTTGGAATTCATGGAGCTGGTCATTTATTGGTTTGTTATCTACCATAAAATACCTATTAAAGGTTGAAGAGTTAAACCTTTCTATTCCGGTATCATCACAGCCGTATTCATCTTCCAAGGCTTTCCAGAGTTCTTTAGCGCTCTTGTATTCAAAAAATATATCATACAAGGATTCAGATAATGCGCTTAGAATTCTATAAAAACAGTGGAAGTCTATCTCTTTTGGGGTTTTTGGTTTTGATGAAGTGGATACTCCTATGTCAGACTCAGTTTCATCAGAATCATTTGTGATGGGTGTGGACCCATCAATGGCAGAAATAAGTCCTAAAGTAGTGAGCTAAAATTTCATTTGGCTCTGCCATCTCTTGAAATATGAACCATCAAACTTAGCAGGTTTTGCAGTAGATGATTCCTCCTTTCTAGTCATGTTGTAGTCTGAAAAATATAAATTTATTTAATAACAATGTCCAAGATAATAGTTTAGGTGGTCTTTGCTAATCAATCTTAAAAATCCTTAGTTTTTCAAGTGTTGATCAACTCAGGTTAGTTGTAGGGGCCGGTTCCCAGCTAGCGGTGGTCCGAAGACTCTTAAGTACCGTGTCGCTTAGGGTTGTTTACACCCGGTTGACAGAAGGACCCTTTCGGCTTGTGCCCGAGTTTGTCTCTACTTTGAAACTTTAGATTTGAAGATTTTATTTGCAATTTTCTTTTACTAAACTATTTTCTTTTTGTCCTCGATTGTTTTCAAAAATTACTAAGTGATTAAAATGAAGCAAATGACAAAGTTATCGAATGTGCTAACAATATTTAAAACACTTTAAGCAAATTTGCAATTTGACAATATAGTAAGCAATTTGACAAGTAAACAAATAAATCAATAGGAATTGAAACAAATTGCTACAGTGACTGTTAACTTGCTACAGTAAAAATAAATTAATATTCTAACAGTAGGTAATATTTCCTAGAACAGTAACCAATTTTTTTTTTCTTTGTAGAACAAATCAACAAGAAGTATTTGAAGAAAACAATAGTAACTATTTGAACAAATCAATTCTTTAGATATGAAGTGACTATTTAGTTAACAGTAAGTATCAATTGTTTAGAATGTTTCTAATAGTAAGTATTCTAACAGTATAGAAGGTTTCTGTATTGTAACTATATAGCAGGTTGTAAACAATATAGAAATTGTAACAAAACTATATAGCAGTAACTATATAGAATTTTGCTGTTCTAAACTATATAGCAGTAACAAAACTATATAGCAGTAACTATATAGGTGTTCTAAAGAAATCAACAGCAAGAATTTTGTAACATTAACTATATAGAATTTTTGCTAAACAATATAGTAAGTTTTCTGTATTCTAACTATATAGCAGGTTCTAAACTATTTGAATATAGAAATTGTAACAAAACTATTTAAACTATTCTAACAGTATAGAAAAATCTAATAGTAAGTATTCTAACAAGAATAAACTCTTAGATTGTTAGAATTTTGTTGTCTTTTATTATTGAACAATTTCAGAATACAAAAATAAAAATTAATCAATGTTACCGGCCTCTGGGGAAGTCGTGCACGAAGCACTGCCCTAAGAGTTTATTCGGGATCTGTGTGCAGACGTACCCGAAGCTCCTAGTGGTAAAACTCCCGCACCACCGGTATCTCGTTGTCGCACACGACTTGGAGAGAACGACCAAAACTTAGCGCTGCCCAGAGCTTGGAGAAGATGAAGATCGAATAGAACAGAATTTGGACAGAGGTTTCGTAAAAAAATTGTTTCTTATAGATTTACAAAGAATACAACCGAATATATATAAGCTGATAGGAAAAACGGTCTGAATTAATTTTGATTAATTCAGCCGTTACACAATGGAATTAAATGGGTGAACCTGGACACTTAAAAAAATGTTTCAAACAATCTGTAACTGACGAAATTGATTTCCAACGTTCAGAAATTAAATAAACAAAAAATGAAGAGGAGCAAAAAGAATTTTAGGGTCCCAGCCCGAACCCGAAGAGGAAATCGGATCGGCATTCGGCGCCCGCAGATGTGGACGCGTACCCGCACCCGTTACGCGCGCCGAACCGAGCCGAGCCAAGCCGGGCAGGGCCGGGCGGCGGCGGCGGCGCGCGCGTGTGGCCCAAGGGGTTCCCCACACAACAACTTAATAGAGCAAAGAAAAGAAACTAATATATGTACATAGTAAGGCTTTGCCCCATCCGATGTGGGACTAAAGAAAGGGAGAGGAATTGAACTTTTGCAAAAGAACAAACCAAAACCAACAAAACTAATTTTGATTGTCCCTGATTCTTATTGTGGAATGGTTCTAACTAAACTAGAGCATCACCTGCAACCATGACCTCTTGTAGGATTATGCTACATCTGAAAAGTTGTCCTAGTAGTGGGGGTTGTCCAAGCTCGAAGTCTTGTTAGTCTCACTCCTACTGGCCCTGCAGTATGTATCAATGATTCAATATATATATATATATATATATATATATATATATATATATATATATATATATATATATATATATGCTTTTGTTTAAGTTATCTAATCTTAACCATTGATTTGAATGGTTCAAATTAACTGTTAAGATTAGATGACTTAAACAAGATCCAATGGTTGTAAACATGGGGATGCTTGGGGATGCATTATAGGAGAATTTGGATCCCTCCTTTTATATATATATATATATATATATATATATATATATATATATATATATATAAGCTATTCCTATTTTGTCACGAAAGTTCCTTGTGAAATGGTGGCAGAGAATTGATGAAAAAGATAGAGTGCTTCGAAGATATTCAGTAATAGCACGACTGTCAACGATTTACGGCCAAACACCGACACCGGCAAATAGATCCTCTTTCTCTGATTATGGGTAATCCGTTAGCCATTGGTGAGTTATCAATTTCTCAACAGCACGAAAAAATTGAAACACGTAATAAAATAAAACATATATATATATATATATATATATATATATATATATATATATATATATATATATATATGTGTGTGTGTGTGTGTGGGGGGGGGGGGGGGGGGGAGGGGGTGGGGGGGGGAAGAGGTAATTGTGCTACAGACTATTGGTCCGAAGGTATACAAACTCGGTCCAAAGGTCCCACACATCCCGACCCTAAGGCCCACACATGCACCACACCTACACCGCACCTGAACCGTATCGCAACTCACATTAATTCCCTTATATATATATATATATATATATATATATATATATATATATATATATATATATTAATGGTTAAGACCGAACATATTACCCAGGAGGTTGCGGATATATATATATATATATATATATATATATATATATATATATATATATATATATATATCCGATGCATATTATCCAGGAGGTTGCGGGTCTGGGCGTCATTTAATTTCCCCAAAGGGAAATTAAGTGGTGAGTTGGTGATGGGTGCAGCGCAGGTGCGGTTCAAGTGCGGTGCAGGTGCGAGCCTACGGACCGAGATGTGTGGGACCTTCGGGCCGGGATGTGGTGGGCCTTCGGATCGAGTTTGTATGCCTTCGGGCCAGGAATCTGTAACACAATTATCCTCTAGCCTAGTGGTTAGAGAAGATGCATGTGATCCGTGTGAACGGGTGTTCGACTTCAGTGGGAATATAACTACAATGTAAGTATATACATGTAACCGTAACGTAGGTATATATAATTTCATCGCGCTAACCTGGTCACAGCAATCAGCGTTCATATATGATCTGATCATAGTGATTCTTCCAAGAAACAGCGTAGTTTAAGGCTTCAAGCACACGTTAACCCTATTCTAAGTTTGATGGACGACATGTATGACTTGGCTCCGAACCAACCCACTAGACTTTATTAAACTGTCGGTCCTATAGTTTTATCGCCTGTTAGTCCCACAATGCATAAATTTCTACACACAGCCACCGTGATTAAGACTGTAAAGTGAGGAGAATATCCTTGACCCGGTAGAGCTACAATAGAAGAATCCCCATGCAAGAAAACAAAAGGTTAATCCCACATGCTTTCAACACAACAAATCTTGTTTATTCACAACATCTAGACAAGTAGAGTACAAGGGAATAGTGTTCATGGGATCCCAGATGACCACTTAATTAATCATCAATCAATCCTTACTGCATGCTAGCTTATTTTAAACCAGTGATGTTGATAGTCACTAAGTTGGGAGCTGTGTTTAATTAGCTTTGTCTCAGCTAACTGAAGGCTTATTCTATTCCATGTTGGCATATATATTATTGGCGTCGACTGATTAGTGTTAATATATACAAATCATCAGTGATGATTCCTCTTCCAAGAAGAAGCATCCGGGATGGCTCTGATTGAGTTGTCAAAAGGGATATAGTAGGGATGATTAAATATAGTTCCCATGGAATATCTCCTCTCTGCGTTGCGATTAAAGAAAAATTGGATTTGTTTATGGTTGTTCCATCCCTTTGGATTACGTGGGGATGAATTAAACTGTGCGTGAAAGCTAGAGGATTACCGCCCAATCAGGTGGCACCATCGTACCATGTCGTGGATTAATTAACAAGTTTTGATTACTTTAATTAATACATATTTGTCATGTCTTGACAATCACCTTGCATTCAATGAAAAAAGATTCCTGATTTAGTCACATTCCTGTATAAAAGCTGCTACGGCTTAACGACGACAACGACTATATGATTACTACACAGTTACAAATCAGACTAGATCTGATGTCACACTATTTATGTTCTATACTATGTTCCCATCCTATTACATGTGGATCCAAGCAGATATAAAACAAAAGAGAGATCCAATAGTGGGACATGACATATATATACAAAAAGCATGAGTAACAGATGTATCGAAAATTAATATAATTAAATAACTAACAAGTATAGTTTCAAATGTCAAGTTTCTTTTGGTGCACCTGTATCTTAATCACATGTGAAACCTAAGTGAAGACCTACTCTCTTTTTTCCCTTACGAGTAACTTCACATGGGCTTTCCGTCTTTTTGCTCATATTAAGTTCCTTGTTAAAGTGTAGGTAAGTTTCATTTACTTTCTAAGTAGTAGAAGACAACTTTTACTCTAACAAGAAAGGGAGATCAAGAATATCTTATATTTGGCGAACACAAAATAAGTTAACAGCGTTCCAATGCATAAAGACATGGCAAATATCGTCCAATTGCTTAAGAATATATACCACCTCTACAATCATTGTGCACTTGACTTGGTGAATTTATTTGACAGTCTGGAAAAGAAGTACAGATTACATTCCTGCCCCCATCTAAACAAATTATTCAGCAAAACTCAAGTCCCAAGCTCGAGACAGCTAGATAGAGAACTAATTCCCTACTTCATACCAATAACTAATGCATCTCAAGAGAAATTGGTTTATTGTCCATCTAAATGACCAAATTATATTCATGCATTAACATTCATATCCTCCAGAAGAAGAAACAAAGGGGGAAAAAAATTCCAGTGAAACCTGTAGAGCTCGGTTTACACCCCCTAATTTGTATATCTGATGTTTGGTTGGATAACGATGTCTCTTGCGATATTTTTTTGAAGTTACAAGACCTACAGAAACTTGGCGATATTAGCAGTGTAGTAGCCATTTTTTTTTATCATGAAGTAAAAAGTAATAAATTATAATAAATATATTTATAATCTCCATATATTAATACCATATGCCATAAGTTATTACTGGATTAATACGAATATGAACATTATAAAATACCAACCCAAGTAATGGATTAATACGAATAGAAACATTATGATTCACATATTAGTTTAGGTTAAGTGATACATTCATTGGGTTGGATCCGAGTAAAGAATGCGTTGCCACTATAATCATTATAATAAGAGTTCTAATAAGCCTATTTGCGTTTGAATGTGACTTTATTATACATCTCAAAGTTACATATACTAGTTTAAGATTTCAAAAGTCATGACAGACCATATGAGTATGTTTGTATTAAATACACATCTTGTGTACCAACCGGATCAAAATTGAATTGGCTCAGATGAGATCTAGACAATGGCATCCACTTCAATTGCTTTCTTTCGCAAACATTCAAGTGTGACTAGAGATGAAAATATGAGCTATGAGGATGGATCATTTTTCGCATTTACATCCAGTATGCATTTAAGTGATGGACGGATTATGGGAATAAATCTCATAAGAGCATGATAGACCTAATTGTGTTGCTCCAAATGAAAAATTGTAATTATTGAATTGAAAATTCTTGATTAATATGGCATCAAATTTCTACTATGGTACAAAAGTTGAAAAATGAAGAACAAGAGAAACCCAAGGCAAAAGCTTGTATATATTTCTAAGAAATACAACGGTTATGTTGGTTTTTTTCTAGCCACCATACCCAACTTTGTAGGAACCATCGTATCGGTGATTTCTAGTTCTTTAATAATCAACATGTCAATTGAATCGTCAAAGTTAAAAAAAGCCTACAAGCTACCTAATTGCCTTTTTTTTTTAACTATCAAGTCCGTTATTACTTCTTGTGTTCAGATAGGTATGTATAGAGTCTACATAAATAAATAAACAAAATCAAAATTCAACAATCTATATAAATAAAATAAAAAATCAAAATCCGAGGTTCGAACTATGTCTACGTCATTGGATATGAGAATTACATGATGCATGTTACAACTAGAATAGTCAAAGTCAAAGTATGACAGAAACTTTAAAACCTTGGGCTAACTAAACTTTCCTGACATACAACAAACTCCAATTTATTATTTAAACCAAGATTCATAGTTTCTATATTGGAATTATATCGAACCAGGTATCAACAATTTCGGATCAAAATATTAAATTTTTTGATATCATAAATCAAAATGTATTAAAATATTTTTTATACATTTAAACATAATTATAGTTTTTTTTTGTTGTTTCTTAACGGTTTTAAAATTGAACGACACTTGTTGATTGGTTTACATGTAATAAATGAGTTTCTTCATTTACCTACTTTTACAACCATTGCTCTTTTCGTTCAATTAATTTTCTCTGTTGAATTATTCGAAAAAGAGACCCTCAATTCCGATATCGGATCAGAACATACCAAACTATATCAGTATCAGTATCGTCTATATCGTGTTGATACTGCAAACTATAGTTTTAACCAGCAACAATTAGTCCCAAAAAAATTCATTGATGCCACAAGCTTACCCTAAAGCTGTCAGTAGAACCTCACTTGATACTATAAGATAAATTATATTTACAGGAGACCAATACACTCGCATGAAGCAAAATTGGCAAGCATAAAAAAGAGAGAGAGCAAAGAATTGACTTTACATTCATGAGTTTCTACTCTGTACAGTTACAAGCCTCGTGAGTGATTTAACAGAAAGTTGCAAGTTGGAGACTGGGAGCCCAGGAAGTGTAGGGTGCTCTCGTTCAGTTCCCAACTCCTTTGGATCAACTCTGTTCTCAGATTCCCTATCAATACCAATTGGGACAACCACCCTGCACGACTCATCAGTAGTTTCAGGTGGTGCGAACTGGCAGTAGGCCATTTGCAGTTGCTTGAAAATTTCTTCCATCCTGCCGCATTTTTCATCTTGTTCATCCATATCAATGAGATCCTAGAGGTACAATATCAATTAAGGAAACAGTGAGAGTCAGTCACTTCATTCCCAAGGGACAGTAGTAGTGGACAGTAGTAGTTCCCTGAAATGATGCAAGGCTAGAGATAGAAATATAAATGCCAAAAACACTTTATGGCCCCCAGTTGCCAAGCCCCCGCCGACGTGGCTAAAGCTCAGCCACCCCCATGCTAAGAGCATCTCCAACCCTTTTGTGAGTTTGAAAAAATGGTTGCCACATAGGAATCACAACTTGTCATTTCAAAAATTCTTCTCCAATGAAAATGTGAAGTTGGTTGTGAAGTTGACATGACAAAGACAATGTGAAGTTGGTTGTCTAGATCTAGACAATGGACTTCACAATGACTTTATTTCACATCATCAATTATGAATAAAAATATTTATAAAAAAGGCAAGAAGTGGAAAAGTTGTCTTGGAAGTTAAAAAAATATAGTTTTTATTGTCTTCTCAATACTCTTACATTGGAGAACACTTTTCTATCCCATTGTGTCTCATGCCACAAAGGAATCACAACACAAAACAAGACAATAGGGTTGGAGATGCTCTAATGTGGGGTCCACATCCGGAAAAAAATTCAGCCCCCCCTCCAATGAATGGATGCCACATAAGCGGACGGGGGGGCCATAAAGCAAAGTTCTATAAATGCTAGTATGGAATATTTTTATAGACCCCCACCACTGATAAATTCAACTATTTAAACTTCGCTTTGTTCGTGTGCAGGAAGATACACCCAGCAAATAGATGCAAGCAACCGCATCAGTATTTGAAGAGGATGGCATAATGTAAACACCAACCTGTGCGGATGAATTCTTGAAGACAGGATGGAAACGGTTCCTGCAATACACATTGAAAAGGAGTGTACAGATCACAAGAGGAATGGTAAAGCCAGAGGCAACTGGTGATCTTTTTATCCCAAAGACACCAAGGGTTATTATCTGTGCCAGAACCAATGAGAATGTTGTTGTATTGTGCATCATGGGCCACATCTGCCCCCCTGTCTCATATTTTGGGATGTACACATTGAGGACCTACAAAAAATTAAAGAATGGTCAGCAACACCTAATTGCGGCACATTTAGCTCTGAGAAATATTAGATTCTTAATAGAAGTTACTGAGAGTTGTATAACAACAAATCAAGAACATCTAGCTCTGCAAAAAACGCCCCAAAAACTACATAGCAAATTAGTGGGCAATGAATAAATGTCTATTTCAAACATTAGTCTGAAATTGTTATGTGATGAGATATCCAAATCGTTCACATGTATGAGCATTAAGAAATAATAATATGAAATTGTGTGAGATACTGAAATACAAAGCTCAAGTTCCTTCCACTTTAAATCCACATCATATTAAACTCTGGAGATGTTGCTTCATTCAGTTGTTTATATTAATACAACAGGCTGATCACAAAAGACTTCCCAATATGAATATATGTACTGCCAGAGAAAAAGTCAAATGCTATGTTGCACTGACGCGCCCAGCTTACAAATTAAACACATTTCCCACTGGATTTCGGTCCGACTCGGATCATATTTGCCATATGATATCGGGATTTTCAGAATAGTAATGCAACTCAAAAGAATGCAAATGAAGGGTGTGGACTGGTCACATGAACTTGTCAGTATTCAAGTTTGCTTATTTCTGCTCCTTCACGTATATTTGATTTCTACAGAACTTCTAGTTGCCACCTGCGAGGTCAATTATTTTTACCAATCCATGTCATAACACTATAAGAAGCCAGATACTCCAAGATTAAGTGTCGTATCTGAGTCGAATATGTGTCGGGCACAATAGAGACCAAGGTTCACAGTATCGGTACTAGAATCGGTATCGGACCACTCATATGAGTATCGGAATCGGCGGTATCAGCAGTATTGACGGTTTCGGATCAGAGTATCGGATTTTGGTATCGGGAAACAAATAATTATTAATAAATTATTAACATTTTAGAAAATATGTTTATACATTAGGCATAGTTTGAAGTATTTCCAGTGTTGTTTCTTAGTAGTTTTGAAATTGAATGAAATAGTAGTCACCCTTATCGATTGGTTTACATACGATAGATACGTTTTCTTCTTTTACATGCTTTTTACACCCTTGATGATTGATAATTTTTCGTTCAATTTTCTTTGCCAAATTGACCGGAAAAGAGACACCAGTATCGGTCGGTATAGAATAGGAACATGTCAAACCGTATCGGTATCGGCCGTATTGAATCGGCATCGGACGATACTGCAAACTATGATAGAGTCACTCCGAAATACACTTGGACACACAAAAATGGTGCGACGATATGTACATATCTTGCAATATTTGTACCAATGCAAAATAGATAACATTATACTGATCGAGGCATACATTTCTATGGGAAGAGCAAAGTAACAGTGTGTCAAATGCAACCTTATATCCCAATTTTTGACCCATCCAAGAGTATCCACGTCATACAATGCTTAATAAAACATTTTCATCGTTTGAAGTATAAGAAGAAAATCTATGCAAGTTAGAATAGAAATTGATAGTTGAAGAATGATAACTAAGTCACTAATGTTACCGACTGTTTATGTTGCAGGACATATGAAAAAAATTGTTGTCATATCCCTATAGTGTCCATACCGTATTCATGTCAATATTCATGCAACATATGTAACTACTATTGTGCCTATCTAAAACTATTTGTATCCCATACTATCTCGTCCTTATCCGTATGTGGTCTATTTGTTCATTACAACCTATTATTAATCTATAAAACGCAACTTATGTGTGTTTTAACTAAGGTTCGCAATATCGGTATCGGAATCAGTTTCGGACCCTTCCTATGAGTATTGGGATCGATGGTGCATCAACTGTTTTGGATCGGAGTATCGAATTTTTTGGTATCGGAACGCAAATAATTATTAAAAAAAATTATAAAAAATGTTTTATACATCAAAACAATTCGTCCAAAGCATTAAAGTTTACGAAAATTGTGTTGAGAGCACAAAGTTCGGATAATTTACAGAATCAGAAACACAACACCCAACAATTGGGTTCAAAATCTCGCGATAAATTGGGTAGTTAATGAACTAATATATATGGTCCAAAAAGACATATCCATGCTATTTTGAGGACATGCAGGGATGATTAATAGCGCGGATCCCGATACCTCCATATATATATATAATGACCCATAAATTTTTAAATTAGGTACTGAAAGCCTTTTAAGTTTCCAATACTGCATACAACAAAAAAGCATCCTCACCATTCCATAATTCCATGTCTCTCCATGGACCTCATTATAATGCTCCCTTTACATGATGATCATTTAAAGTTATGTCAGAAGAGACAAAATCACTGAGAAACAGTCACAAATACAGGAATAATAAGTTCTTGTTTATCAGCTTTTCCTTTACAAGAGATGGAGAGAAACAACTGCTAAATTCAGGAAACTGAAGATGTGGTAGCAGTGATGACCAATAATTGATAGATTGTGCTCTAATTTTCAATAAACAATTTTAACAGACATTTGACAATTTTAGACGCCTATCAGAACTACAAAAGTACCAGGGTTTCAGCTCAGTTTTCTTCTAACTTTTTCTTCCCGGATTTTGTAATGAATTATATAGAAGTAAAATCACACATCACTTTAGGCCATAATAAACTTATTTTTTAAAAAAAGGCCGGTTCAAGTAAAAAATCTTGACTGTCAAAGAATCTGATGTACAAGGACCAATGTAGTGACAAATTATCTCACGAGCTCAAGGACTCACCTGATTGCGGTACACAACATAGCCAAGAAAAAAGTACACAAGCAGGAAAGGAATAATTAAAGGTGCCAATATGGCACAGGTGAAACCAAGCAGCCCAAACACAAGAACCTTTGGAACTTCCGTGTGATAAGGAAACGATGGAGCAGAATCCGGGTCATCCTTTCTTCTGAGAATATGTCTCCTTATGAAGTTCCAAATTAGAGAAAAGAGTTGCATTACTTCAGAGGATAAACTGGCCCAACCTGAAGTGAGAACATATGTATGAAAAAAGTAGCCTGCACACATTAGGTAACAAATAGGCCAATCAATTATTGCAATAAAAAGAGAACAAAACGGAACTATAAAGAACTTTTCAGATAAAACAGAACAAGCAAAATGAAAGTCTTTCAATGTAAGATGATATCAGGAGGACTTAACTATCCAGGATACTTAATTATTTGGGAAAAACAAGAAAACTTATGAGTCCTATAGAAACGAAACTTTTCCAGCTACATGACAGCACCAGATATCACTTAAACAGTATGAGTAAGAATCACCTGACTTGGAACAGCTTTTGCAAGCTCAGTAGGGATTTCTTTTGGAGTAGAAATGGCATTCAGCTGCTTGATGATAGATCCAGACAAGACATTGACAAAGAATACATTCCAGATGTTGAAGTACAAGACTTTGTAACATGCACTTTTTTTCCTGCTACTGTGAGAGATAGATCCTTCCAAAGTAGAAAATAGCATCATTAATGGAGGCACAGTATAGAGGAATAGTAGAAATATGACGCTAGGGAGGTACCCTGTCACAATCTGATTCATAAATTTCCTGGATACGATTGTACTGTCAGAATATGACACAGCTATTGGCATCCATAAATCTATCAAGCAGTACATTTCTCAAATTGATGTTCCAGATTAATACTGAAAAGGAAAGCAACAAATGACCAAGCATAGAATTATGCATTACTATGTAAGACAACACCAATACAACAAATTTACTATATACATAATCCATTTACCCCCTATGTCACTCTCGCCTCCTTCCTCTCATTTAAACATTAACTTAGTACATTCACCTATATCGTCCCAAAGCTTACTCATATCCAAGTCCAATCTTTTTATGATCAAGACCTTCAGGAGAGTAGTGCCAATGTTCAATTCTACAAGTAAGATAACTTCCTATATAGTTGAAGATGTAGAGGGGTGCACAGTTGCAGAGGACATTGATCCTTCACATCCAGCCTAAAGGGTCACAACATGGATAAGGAATAGAAAATGATGATCTAACATCCTATTGAAGAGAAATCATGAAAAGAATCATTGTGAAAACAGGTATTTACATTTCATAATAACTAATAAGAAATGACATAGGGCGATGATGAAGATGCATGTGCGATCAGCCGAGGTCCTCGACTCGGCCGAGCGAGATATGCACAAATGTCTGAGGACTAATTACTAGCACACTCTGAGCTCAAAGGGGCAAATAAGATGACGGACCCGAGGACACCGCTCGCCTCGTGTGAGAGCGGTAAGCACGAGCGGCCGAGGCGACCGGTCCCGTAGGAATCCCTCGCCATGTGCAAGCGGCTAATGGACACTGGTGTCAACAAGACCCACTTGTGGGCGACAAGAGCCTGCTTGCGGGCGCCAGTGGCGATGATGAAACTGCCCGTGTGAACGAGGATCCACATGAACGTCTGAGGAAACATGATGACTGGCACATTCTAACCCCGGTAGGGGGGATAAAAATAAAAAAAAAAAGCAATGCCAAAGGATTTAATAATTCTATACAACTAATAGGTGATGGGCTTTCAGGAAGAAATTCGACAGATGGCAAAACTTTCGGATCTCAAACCTCTCTCTTAATGTGGTGTAGATACTGAGTTGTTGGGAAAAAAAACACCACACATAACAAGACAATGGGGAAAAAAAAAAGCAATTTCCCTATTCAAATTACCAACAAACTCTAAGCAGTAACACTACTGTCCATGAAGTCTAATAGGAAATTATCTCAACAATTGTTGTACATTTACTAAGACAAGTAATCTTGGCAGTTAAGAATGATTATTGAGCAAAGATTTTGTGCAGCACAAAGAACATAAAAAAGAAAGCGGAGATTAACAAATACTTACTTCTTCAGTATACCTTTTAAGAAAGGGAGTCTCTGCTGCAATTGATCCAGTTGCGTTAGACCTTGCACAAATGTGACTGGGATTAAAAACAGAAACATGAAAACAATGCTAGCCAGAAGAGTGGCGATCCGTCGAAACCAAAGCTGTCTGTATGGTATCCAAAGATTTGACCAATAAATGTCATGTGGTTCTGGGGCCAGATCCGTGACCCATAACATGGGGTTTGATGATTGAAGAACTTGTGAAGCAACGAGCGCAGCATAGCGGGATTTGAAGAATACAAAAGCAGAAGCACATTCCTGTGCAAGAATATCAAAATAATCAATATGCAAGGATGAAGGAAGATAGTAACATCTCCTCAGTTTCAAATTCAAAGTGCTCTCACTCAGATATTTCAAGCAAGAAAATGATAACATGTGATCTGTATTAACCTAAATATTCAATACCCACATAAAAGTTACCTGGATTTATCAATAACAGAGTTCCATAATGAGCATCATTAAAAAAAAAAATTTAACTTATCCATAATGAGAAATTGACAATGTTTTTGCATAAGCCTTGACGTAAATTTACAAATTGAGAATGTTTCACCCTAGAAAAATTATGAGCCAAAAGTTCCACGCACATGCACGCAAGAGAGGAGAGACGAGGATATAAAAGTAGAATTCAAGCATGAATGTCCCATGCAATCAAAGCACAACTAAGACAAACAGGTAGAAGCCGAGAAATAAAACCTCTACCCACTTAATCTAGACTTGCATCTGCTGCCACTTACCTCTCTCTTTTCACTTTACATACGCCGCACCTAATTTGTACCCAACCTGAACAATGATGAGATGAGTTGGTCCCAAGGGACAACGGCTGCGGCTTCTGAAATTTGAAATTTTGAAATTTGAAAATTTGTCAGAAAGTTATGCACGGAGACTTCGATCAAGTGCCAACATTTAGGCCGATTGGACTTTGTCAGATAGTCATGTCTTAGATAGATAGTAATGCACAAATAGTTATAGCTAGATTATGTCGCCACCCTAGTCGCGAGCTCGCACACCCCCGGCCTTCGCCCACCTCCTGTCAAAATCTCTCCTGTCAAAACAACAGTTGTTCCCTACGCGGCAACAACAGTAGAAAAATACCACTGTCATGAGCCATGACTCCCCTGCCCAACCACCCTCAACCCTCTGCCAAAGTCTCCCGCTGTCGACCAGCTCGTCAGCGTACAATCTGAGAAGAAATAGAGGAAGAAGAAAAGTGAGCATTCACATCATGAAAATTCAGCGTTGAGAGCCTGACTTCGCTCGAACATAACTCCGCAATTGCATCTCGAAATTCCGTGAGGAACGTTGTTCCTCGATATTAGTAAACTCTTCTTCATTCACATCAAGGTAGTCAAAGGCGCAAGGCGCACTCGAGGCGCAAAGGGTCCAAATCGTCCGAGGCGCAAGGCGCACTTAAGGCGCGCGCCCGAGCGACGCTAGGCGCAAAAATATATATATATATATATATATATATATATATATATATATATAAACTATCATTTTCATACTAACATTTTCTACTTAATGTTCGCAGGAACATAACGGTATTAAAGAGAGGATGAAAAAAACAGTATGCAAAAAAATTGCATTGCAATTTGAAGTGCACCTTATGCATGCATCCATGCAATTTGAAGAGTACCCTCTTTTAGAGCACTACGGACCTGAATAAGCTCAGAAACCAGATTGTGTAAACTGCATTTTGACTCTGGGACCTTCAAGGGAAATGGTTGCTGGCTCCTTCCTCTATCATACGACGAGGACAAGTGAACATTTCATAATTCATAGGCTGATGTGCATTAGCTTCAAGCAGTTTCACCTTTGTTAAAATTTGGCTAGTAAATGAAGCAGGAAACTGGGCAAGTTTTGTAATTGCATGTACACACTTAAAAGACATAAGTTTAAACTTTAAACCCATGGAAGTACATGGCACAAGACTTTCAACAAAGACTGATCAGGCATGGCACAAGACATAGAACATACAAGTGCAAATACATAACCAAGTGAACATGTCACATACAAGGGCAAATACATGACCAAGTGAACATGTTGCAATAGCAGTCAATAACAAAAATAACTAGAATTTGTGTTCTCTAACAAAAAGTTGCAAAATGAAAAGAACACAACAAGCGAAATGAAAGCAAGATCAATAGAGCAATCATTCATCTTCATCAAATTCGTCCATCGAATCATTGTCACCGTCAGTATCATCCGAGTTGAGACCCTCAATCTCCTCCTCCTCCGTATCTTCGTCATAATCAAGCTCGTCCTCTTCAACTTCCAGAGTTGATGTTGTAGCTCTTATAGATCTTGAAGTTGTAGCAGCAAGTCTTGATCTTGATGTTGCTTGCCTTGTGTTTGCTAGAGGCTCTTCAACCCCCATTGCTAGACCCACATCTCTCCATGAGAGTTGTCCATCATCAAAAACTAGCTCATCAGCCTCATCATCATCATTTGGATCCCCCATCTTCCCAATCAACCACTCATTGCTATTATCAATATCTTCTAAGCATATAGGATCAATCTCATCCCTCATATCATGGCGAGCTTTGAGTTTTTGATTATACTTGATGTAAACCAAGTCTTGTAGTTTCTGATGCTCCAATTTGTTTCGTCTCTTTGAATGAATCTTTTCCAAGAGAAAGAAAATTAATGAATATATTTATAAAAAGAAGTGTGTATTGTAATGGTATAATAAAAATACTTACTTGCTCAAATATACTCCAATTTCTTTCACAACCGGATGCACTACATGTTAGACTAAGAACTTTGATTGCGAACTCTCGCAATTTAGGAGCTTCACCACCATACAAATCCCACCATATAGCTGTAAGATAATTGTATTATTAGAAATAAAATTTGCAACTAGTAGTAGTAGTAGTACTAGTAATTAATAAGCATAATAAAATATCATTACCGGGCGATTTGGTGCTCCTTGATCTTTTGGCAAAGTTGGAACCAAAGAGACCAATAGCTTTCTTGTACAACGACAACTCATCCATAATTTGATCCTGCATCTCCTGAGATGGAACTAGTCTTTCTATGCTTGCATACAATCCAGTAACAACTTCTTTATCACTCTCAATATTAGGATTATTATAGAAGAAATGAGGGTTCAAAAAATGACCCGCAGCATGCAATGGATGATGAAGTTGTGATTCCCATCTCTTATCAATGATTTCAAATATGTCCTTATACTTTTCTTCATTACCATCAAACGATTTTTCAATAGTCTCCTTAGCCCTATCCATTGCTTCATATATGTATCCCATTGCAGGTTTCTTTTCATTATCAACAAGGCGGAGCACATTGACAAGAGGACCCATTATCTTCAAAGTAAAAGAGATTGTAGTCCAAAAAGTAGGCATAAAAATAACTTCTGATGCCTTCTTACCTTTTGCTTCCTTTGCCCATCTACTTTCCATCCACTTCTCCGACGTGAACATGTTTCTCAAACAACTCTTTTGCTTATAAACACTTTGCAATGTAAGGAACGATGTCGCAAAGCGTGTGACTCCACATCTTACTAACTCCTTCTTGTTGGTGAACTCCCTCATCATGTTCAACACAAATGTGTGATTGTAGATAAATCCAACAAGATTGATTGCTCTACCAATGGTCCTCTTGATCTTATCAATCTTTCCAATATCTTCCAACATAAGATCTATGCAATGTGCCGCACAAGGTGTCCAAAACAAATGCTTCCTCTTTGCCTCCAAAAGTTTGCCTATTAATATCAAAATCAAACAAGTCATAAAGATAGTAAAATTAAAAATAAATATTTACAACTCATAAAGTCATAAGTAAACTAACCGGCCAAGACATAGTTGCTTCCATTATCCGAAATCACTTGAACGACATTCTTTTCACCAATGCGTTG
Organism: Iris macrosiphon; assembly: GCA_036927795.1. NCBI lineage: Eukaryota > Viridiplantae > Streptophyta > Magnoliopsida > Asparagales > Iridaceae > Iris > Iris macrosiphon. Next base: position 143,368,990 of record JAYESA010000003.1, on the reverse strand, counting down.
TACAAACTTGTCAAGAAGTTCAAACATCTTTTCTCCGGTCTTCACAAAAGATGAACCATCAATGGACTCCATAAACATAGTTCCTTTCGTACCATTGACCAAAAAATTGATCAACGTCCTTTGTTTTCTATCCGTCCATGCGTCAGACATAATAGAACAACCATATTTTTCCCAATCTTCCTTATGACCCTTCATCAAATCTTTTGTGTAATCCAACTCCTTTTTAAGGAGTGGCACTCTCAACTCATGGTAACTTGGAGGCTTCAAATTTGGACCATAATTCCCAATTGCATTAATCATAGTCTTGAAGCTTTCTAGACGCGCTACATTGAAAGCTATTCCCGCTTGATAAAAGAAACGAGCTATGTGTTGAATTGTTCTACCTCTTAGCTCTTTGTCACAAGCTTCATTCATGCTAATTTGTCTTGCTTTTTCTCCCTTTCTTGTACTTTGGGTTCTACTTGTGTAAAGATCCATTGGACCCTTCAAATTAGTTGCTTTTGTCTTCATCTTCTTGCTACTACCCGCTTCACCACCGTCGCGTCCTCTTTTGTCTCTACCACCTCCATGCAACTCTTGGACTTCAATCTCTTCATCAACACCATAATCACCCAAGTGATAAATTGGCTCAAAAGTTTGAGACCTTTGTGTTTTCTTTTGGGTTATGTGGTTCTCTAACTCTTCCTTGACATCCGGAGGACATTTATCACATGCTTTGGCATTCCTATACTTTCCAATTTGATGCTGCTTTGCTCGATATATACCACCTTTTGTAATCTTGTTACAAAATAAACAAGTTACCGAATTGGAATCGTTAGGATCCGCCAAAATATTGTACTTCCAACCTGGATCTTTTCGGTTGAAGTTAGAAGAGCTTGAAGATCCCATTCCTTGATTTTCTTGGGTTGCCATTCTGTGGAAAAAAAATTATAGTGAGAAATGAGAATTTCGTTTGTAGGAACAATTAAAAAAACTATACAAAACAATATGTGATGGAAAAAAAAAACAGAATACAAGAATACAAAAAACTATACAAAATTTAATTCCTGGGAGCTACTGCCGCCGTGAAAAAAATACAAAATTACGAAACAGTGAAAAAAACAGAATACAAGAATACAAGAATAAAAAGAAACAGTGAAAAAAACGAAAATAAAAATACAACATTACAAAAAAAAAAAAATCACGTCTCTATTCTGCCACTGCTCGACTCGACGAGAGAGAGAGAGGAGAGAGAGAGAGGAGAGAGAGAGATCGCCTACCTGGGAGCTGCTGCCGCCGTCGGGTGGGAGCTGCCGCCTCCGCCGTCGCCAGGGGTAAGTAGGGTTTTTTTTTTTTTTTGGGTCTGGTTCCTCTTCTTTCTTCTTTCTTCTTTCTTTGTTTTTCTTCTATGTTCTTTTCTCTCTTTCTTTCTGGACTGGGGCGCGCCTTGCTGTTCCTGGGCTTTTTTTTTCATTTTTTTTTTGGCCTGCTGCTAGTATGCTACCTGAGAAAAAAAAAAATTTACAAGGCGCGCCTTACTCATCTCGAGCGCCTCCAGAAAAGGCGCGCCTTTTCTGCGCCTTGCCGACTGCGCCTCGCCTGGAGTACTCCAGGGCGCTCTCCCTGCGCCTAGGGTCAAGGCGCGCCTTAGGCGCGCCTGGGGCGCGCCTTTGACTACACTGATTCACATTAAATTTAATCAGTCGTCCTGAAGCTCTAAGTGAGCTATTTGAACATTTCTGTTTTAATTAAAAATCACGAGTTGGGTATTGTTCTCTTGATGTGGGGATCCCAGCACAAATCATTACACCGGGAGGTGTGTATGTTTATTGCGGACATGTGGAAATAGGCGAAACTCGAATTCGTCGATTGTGCACGACGAATTTGGCATATATCTGCCGAACTTCACTGTATCGATGATTTTTCGAAAATTTGCAATTATTCTCTGAGCGCTCTTCATGTCGCAAAGAGACTTGCATCATTGGATGCGCAACGTCGAACTTGTCCTATGAAGTAAGTTTCGTCTAGTTCTAAGATCGTCAATTGGGTCATCATTTTGCGGGTCTGCGATTTGTCACAGGCTGACGCATTTGCATCGCACCCGTAGATGAAAATCCTAGCTATGCAACTAGATGTACCTAATATTGTAACCGTCCTCCATTCCTCCGTTATATGAAATGCCATTTTATTCAGGAGATCCATTTTCTTTAATGACTTTGTTAAAAAAAAGGTCAGTTAATTCAATTTTTACCTACCATTCGGCTTATATTAAGATCAATATCCTATTAACGGTAGTTTGCAGTATCGGCTGATACTAACACGGATCTAATATGTCCTGATCCGATACTGACCAATATCGATATTGACTGATACCGACGATGGGGTCTCTTTCCCACTCAATTCGACATGAAAAAAAATTGAAAGAAAAAGACCAATAAACAAAGATGTAAAAACATAGTAAGGTTGTAAAATCATGTAAATAAAGAAAAATTATTTATCGCAGGTAAACCAATTAGTAAATGTTATTATTATTTCATTCAATTTCAAAACTACTAAGAAACAATATAGAAAATACTTAAAATTATGCTTAAATGTATTAAAACCAAGGTTCAAAGTATCGGTATCGGAATCGGTATCGGACCATTCCTATGAGTATCGGGATCGGCGGTATCGGTAGTATCGGCGGTTTCGGATCGGAGTATCGGATTTTTTGGTATCGGAAAGCAAACAACTATTAGTAAATTATTAACATTTTAGAGAATATATTTTATACATTTATGCATAATTTAAAGTATTTTCAGTATTGTTTCTTAGTATTTTTTATATTGAATGAAATAGTAGTCATCCTTGTCGATTGATTTATATGCGATAGATAAGTTTTCCTCTTTTATATGTTTTTACAACCTTACTATGTTTTTACATCCTTTCTAATTGGTCTTTTTAATTCAAATTTTTCGTCGAATTGACTGGAAAAGAGACCTCTAATGTCGGTATCGGTCAGTATCGGGTATCGGTCGGTATCGGATCGGGACATGCCAAACTGTATCGGTATCGGCCGTATCGGATCGGTATCGGCCGATACTTTAAACTATGATTAAAACAACTAAAATGTTAACTATTATTTGCTTTTAATACCAAAAAATTTGATATTGATCCGAAACTATTGATAATGTTGATATCGCTAATCTCGATACTCAAAAGGAAAGGTCCGATATCGATATTGCAAACCTTGCTATTAACATCAAGAGTATGGAGAGCTACATAAGCCCAAGAGTTAATATGCTATAGGAGTGAATAAAGTAGACAATGGATTCAGACAAAGGGACACCAACATCATCACGACTAGTTTGATCAATGGATCGAGACAAAGGGACACCAACATCATCACGACTAGTTTGATCAATTGATCGAAAGAGAATGGTGTCATCCTCTCTAACCTAAGGAGAGTGCAGCTTGACTTAATTTTGTGTGAGGGTTGTGCATAAATACTTACTATATTCATTTATCTTGCCATGTATCTTGTTATGTGAGTTTCTTGTTGTATCATTCTATGTTACCTTGCTTGTTAAGTTCAAATTTTGTAGTAAAAAAAAAAACATAAAGACTCTGTTTGTTTGTTTCGTTATATTCACATTCATGAAACAAGGTGGACCATGGCCACTTTTTCCTAAAAGCCTTAACCTCGATAACTTTAGCAAAAATATGCGAAGCAAGCGGACTACATTTAGGAAGGGAACTTATATCAGGTACCAGTATTCCTAGGTACGTACCGCACATGTAACCGAGTTCTTATGTATTTTACTTCTATTTTTAAAGTTAGGTACTTCTTCAATTCCTTGGTATTTTATAAGCTCTTTGACTCGGTAACATAGTCACAATTTTAGCGGAACTATTCAAATAGTTCACAAATAATTCACGAATAAATAGTCAAACTAATCAGGCCACAAATAATTCATACATTCGGCAATAATTCGTTAAGTTGGTAAATTATTGGTAAAAAAATGCAAATAAAACACAAATTTAAATATGACCAAGCAATTATTGGATTTTCTGACTTTTTAAATGTTGTTGATTTAGTATTCATTGGTTTTGACAAAGGTTATAATGGAGCTTTAATGTACAATTATTGATGGAGATTATATATTGGGAAAGGGAGTCGAGGTTTTAATGGGCGGAATTAATGGATAGTGGTTTTGACCACATATTTAATAGGAAAGACACCTGGGTAATTGAAAAATGATTAACTTAGGACCAAAATAAAATAAAAAATTACATTTAAATCCTTTAAGTAATATCTATTTTCTAGGTCCCAATTATCATTTGTTTTCATATATATATATATATATATATATATATATATATATATATATATATATATATATATATATATATATACACACACACACACACACACAACCTTCAGGCGAATTTTCCAAATATGTACCGAATTCCGAACTTTTCAACCTCATCAAATTTTTCGTGAACGCCAAAATTGTGACTATGCTCCTTAACCCAAATATTAGTGAACCAACCCTAATTTTCTTTTGATGGTAAGACGACGATGTGAGATATTGTTGGAGATGAATTTAATGCAATTGATGGTGTTGAAGATTTTGAAGAAATTGTAAGTTCTCTCTTGGTGAACCTGGTTTGGAAGTTGTATTGTTCACGAAAGATAGTGATGACAATGAAGTGGAGGGCATCGGTATTGCTACTTAATTATGAAGACTAAGATGTGTGTTGTGCTTTCATATGATGTTTTGAGACGGAAACTTTTTTTGTTAAATGTCTTTTAGACTAATTATGAGTTATGATGACATGG
>JAYESA010000003.1:141799189-141959189 GCA_036927795.1 Iris macrosiphon | reverse complement strand
TAGAAGAACATCAATATCTCTGAGTTAATGCTATAAACAGGAATATGAGAAAGCAGGAAATAAATGAGACAGGAAATGAAACTACAACAGTCAGCAAGAACTATAACAAGACCAGAAGCTATCTGTGTGAACTTGTATTTATTTTAGAATACATAGTTGGCATGTAGGGGTTTATAAGGCTAATCCGGCCATCATAGACGGCTATTAAACATGAACAATCGAGATCCGGCTGAGGGTACAGTCGCGTACCAACAGCTATTAAACATGATAGGGGGAAAGGTAAACTACATGCCTTCTAGTATTCTCTCACCCGACATAAAAAGCAAGACATGAAATACAGTATCCAAGACATGAAATCCAGTATTCTAGCACTACGTGTAATCATCAAGGGTACTAGTAGAGCAGGTAATTAACTATCACAATATAAAGATTAAACTTGAAGTGCAGGTACTTGCCTGTTGTTTGGATCCGATTAATTGTACTTCGGAGAAATATCCAGAGATGAGCCCAGATGCTGAAATAAACATTACCATCACGCTCAAAAGATGTCAAATAGCTAGAAATGCCTGTCCTTGGGTCCAATTTGGAGACAAGGGCAAAAACGGCTGTTTCGGGTCAAAACGGGGTCCGCCGGTGGGCCCGCTTTGCACCAAAAAACATGTCCGGGTCAAAGGTCTCCAAATTCACCAAACTTAGTGTCAACGGGTCAGGAACGCTGATACGAACCCAACGGAACTTCCAGATTTGGATTTCGATGAGTCGAACACAAAATCGCCCGTCGAACGGGGCATGTGGGGCCCACGACACGCGATTTCGTCAATGTTCTCAGAATCAAACCAAACTTGACCCACAGGACCAGCGTATCACTACGAGTCCGATGGCGCAAGTTTCGTCTCGATCCGACGAGTGTACAAGAAGTTAGGGCGAATTACAGAAAGGTCGGATACGGGGTGATGTCCGCGGATACGCGTTGATTTCGGTGTGCACGCACACCCGAATCAGCTTCCGCGAATTCTCACACGTCCGTATCGACGGTGCGCACGTATCTGTGAAGACCGCACGCGACCAAGTTGTCCCGTTTGGCGGGGCGTACCCAGTTTCGGGGTGAATCGGGTCTGGTTTTTCCTGTTTTTGGATCGCAGTGTGCGATCACCACAGGACGCGATGCCCCGAGCGGTTTGTCCGGGCACCGAGAGGGTCATACAGGCTTCGTAACGCAATTTACGGAATTAAAAACGGGCAGCGAGGCAAAAGTTACACGTACCTGAACAGGGCCAGATAACCGGGCGTCACCGTGTCCGACACGACACAGGACACTGTGTCCTGTGTCCCGTGTCCTGAATTAGGGTTAGGGTTAGGGTTTTCAGATCCGGCGGCGGCTCAGGGCGGAGGGCGGCAGGGGCAACGTCGCCGGGGCTCGGGGGCTCTGCGAGGAGGGCGGCGCGGCGGGGTGGCGGTGCTGGCCGGCAGGACGGAGGCGCCGGCGCTGCTGCTCGAGGCTACTGCTGTCGAGCGGTGGCCGTCAACGAGCGGGGAGGAGGAGGAGGGGAAGAGGGAGGGGGCTGGCCGCGGTGGTGGACGGCGGCGCTGCGAGGAGGTCGGCGGGGAGCGCTGAGGCGACGGAGGACGGAGGCGGAGAGAGAGGGGCGGAGCTAGGACGTGGTGGCCGGAGGGGAACTCGGGGGGAGTTTAAGTAGGGGAGAGGAGGAGTCGTTAGGCGGAGGAGGCGGAGGAGGAAGCGGGGTCGTGGGCGCTGGCCGGGTGGAGCGGAGCGGGGCGTGGCCGGAGGCGGAGGATCCGGCGGGCGACGCGGGCTGCGGGAGCCGGTCGTGGGGATGAGGGGTCAGGCGGGTTCGGGTCGGGTCGGGTTCGGGTGGATCCGACCCGACCCGTTAAGGGGGGCGGGCCGAGCGGGTTTGGGCCGGGCTGAGAGTATTGGGCCGGGTTTAGGTAATTAAATAAATAGGTAAATAAATATATAAATGAATAAACAAATAATTAATAAATAAATATTTTTAGGTATTTTAAAGTAGGTCCGAGGCCCAATAAATTCCAGAAAAATTACCCTAAGTCCAGTTTTTCATTTTACACCCAAAAATATTATTTTCATAATATTTTAATATTATTTATTAATAATTAAAAATCATTTAATAATTAATAACCCTGATTTTAATTACAGAAAATTCCCAGAAAATTCCAGAAAATTGTGAAAAATCCCAATTTAAAAATTCTTGCAAATCTGGGGGTTTACAATCTACCCAACTTATAAAAAATTTCGTCCTCGAAATTTAAAATTAAGCCATAATACTTCACGTATCTCAATCGCAATCTCCTTGCGAAAATTTAAATCCTAATCATGTCCACTGCAACCACTTCATGATTAAGGTGACTGTTGTTCCAATCAGAAATTCAATTTATGGTTATTACTTCTTACTTCCTCAAATTACCCACAGGCAGGTTTTAGATTAAGTCCATATAGCATTTTCAAGATTTGCACATGACTTTGCCTCACGATTTTAATTATCATAATTTCCTCTAGAAATGATTCGAGTTCAACAATATTTCCATTCAAGATGGTATGCTTCAAATTTTTAAATTTCATTCATCTCCTCAATAATCCAACTAGGTAGTCCAACCACAAATTCGTAATTTGTAATTCAAATCATCAAATTAAAAAAAAATGTAGTCCACCCATGTTCAAGTCTGAAATTCTATAGTTTTATCTTCCAAATTCAAATTGATGATTTTACCTTCATTATTCAAAATTTAAATCATGTAACTAAGGTACAACTATTGGGTCCTCAATATCAATTCATTAATCATTTTAGTCACTCATCTAAATTTTCAAAATTATAATGGCTTGCTTCTTCCAATCTAACCTTACTCGGTCACGATCTAAAAGACATTCCTCCCGAGTTGACGAATGCGTTGCTACCCAACTTAGAGTTTACCCATTCATCACAAAAAACTATATACCTTAAGAAAATATTCCTTAATATGTTTACCTATGTCATTCAATCCTCGAGACTTCAACGCCGATCATATCACATATGATATGTCCTCCATTACGAAAGTTTAATCCTCAAGTATGTGATCGACCTCTGTGGCATATCCAGTACTATCTTTGTACTAACTTATACCAGGCACGAGGTTTCGTCTTTCCGAAATAAGGGAAGACGAAGATCAATAATAAAGAGTTCAAGGATGGGGTGATAGAAAAGAAATATCGGGGTCAAGGTGTTTTAAAGTATTCAGGTGAGAATTGTCAAGCGATTGTGGATTGAATCCTATCTCGGCAATTCCTATTCACATGCTCGTATTAATTCAGTTATGCTCAGACATGTCTAGGGCAGGTATACTAGTCAACTGTATATCTCAATCCACGCAAAGTAGTGCGAAGGGCGAACCAAATGCACTAAGGTTGATCAGACCGTAATACATTGATTCTGAGTAGACAATTGTATTAGTGTGTCGACCCACTAATACATATGTCATGAACAAGCTTGATAAAAGGATAAGCTTGCAAAACTAGGCTATAAAATAGCAGCAAAAGTCAAGCACAGCAAAATGAAGTGCGCTAGATGGTGATGAAAGAAGATACAAATTATTTAAGTTCACAAACAACCTACATTAAGCAAAATAACAAAAGATTCTACAAACTCTACAGTTATCAAATACAAAGGCATACCAGGTTATTAGCAAGTTCAAATTACTAGGTTGGGGCTGAGGTCACGAACCAATAGGCACGAGCTAAACAATAATAGGAACAGTATCTACAATCACTTACGCGCATTAGCTACTCCAAGAGTCTGCGCGTTTTCCACGGTCATGCTGGTAGAGCATCTCGTGGTGATCTTGTAGGAACCTCGTCGCTTGCTGGTAGATCCTTTACTCTGCATCCAAAAATAAAAGATAAAGGCGCACAGGAATCAAGGCAGGATGCAAGTCAATAAAATAATTCGAAGCCGATATGAATATCAAGAACGATTCAATCAAGTGGATGAGCTTTTCCTAAAATCCTTAATCTTATTGCAGGCATGTTCGGTCCCTAAGTTGAAACCGAATAATTTAGTCGTAGACCTGCATGGGCCACCACAAAAATGTGTCACGACCCGCACCCGAAAATTCGGGCACGAGTGCGTGGGTACGTCCAGCCTACGCCGCAGTGTCGGCGGTAGTACGCTGTCTAGGTCATTTCTGGGGTCAATAAGTACCTATCTCATCCACAATAATGAACATGTAAGAATAATCACAGGAAATAGGAATGCTAAGATTTCATAATATTTAATCTGTGATAACCAATCCACAGTTAATACAAGCCAGAAGATAGATCGGGGACAAACCCGAGTATATGCTGAAAGGAATAAATAAGCAGCTACTGCTAACTACTCTGCAGAAGTAGCCTCCTGGGTGGGAACTAGCTCCTCATATGGGTCACCTGCTAACTCATAGGGGCCATAATAGGTAGGGGCAAAGTTCTCATCATCGCCTAAAACAACGGATCCAGTCAGGAAAGGAGCAAAGTACAGAATGCACAACAAGATTAAAACTAAATATTCATGACAATTAACTTGAGTATCATGTTGAGAAAGTTGCATAGAAGAACATCAATATCTCCGAGTTAATGCTATAAACAGGAATATGAGAAAGCAGGAAATAAATGAGACAGGAAATGAAACTACAACAGTCAGCAAGAACTATAACAAGACCAGAAGCTATCTGTGTGAACTTGTGTTTATTTTAGAATACATAGTTGGCATGTAGGGGTTTATAAGGCTAATCCGGCCGTCATAGACGGCTATTAAACATGAACAATCGAGATTCGGCTGAGGGTACAGTCGCGTACCAATAGCTATTAAACATGATAGGGGGAAAGGTAAACTACATGCCTTCTAGTATTCTCCCACCCGACATGAAAAGCAAGACATGAAATACAGTATCCAAGACATGAAATCCAGTATTCTAGCACTACGTGTAATCATCAAGGGTACTAGTAGAGCAGGGAATTAACTATCATAATATAAAGATTAAACTTGAAGTGCAGGTACTTGCCTGTTATTTGGATCCGATTAATTGTACTTCGGGGAAATATCCAGAGATGATCCCAGATGCTGAAATAAACATTACCATCACGCTCAGAAGATGTCAAATAGCTAGAAACGCCTGTCCTTGGGTCCAATTTGGAGACAAGGGCAAAAACGGCAGTTTCGGGTCAAAACGGGGTCCGCCGGTGGGCCCGCTTTGCATCGAAAAACGTGTCCGGGTCAAAGGTCTCCAAATTCACCAAACTTAGTGTCAATAGGTCAGGAACACTGATATGAACCCAACGGAACTTCCAGATTTGGATTCCGATGAGTCGAACACAAAATCGCCCGTCGAGCGGGGCCTGTGGGGCCCATGACACGCGATTTCGTCAACGTTCTCAGAATCGAACCAAACTTGACCCACAGGACCAGCGTATCGCTACGAGTCCGATGGCGCAAATTTCGTCTCGATCCGACGAGTGTACAAGAAGTTAGGGCGAATTGTAGAAAGGTCGGATACGCGTTGATTCCGGTGTGCACGCACACCCGAATCAGCTTTCGCGAATTCTCATACGTCCGTATCGACGGTGTGCACATATCTGTGAAGACCGCACGCGACCAAGTCATCCCGTTTGGCGGGGCGTACCCAGTTTCGGGGTAAATCGGGTCTGGTTTTTCCTATTTTTGGATCGCGGTGTGCGATCACCACAGGACGCGATGCCCCGAGCGGTTTGTCCGGACACCGAGAGGGTCATACAGGCTTCGTAACGCAATTTACGGAATTGAAAACGGGGCAGCGAGGCGAAAGTTACACGTACCTGAACAGGGCCAGATAACCGGGCGTCACCGTGTCCGACACGACACAGGACACTGTGTCCTGTGTCCCGTGTCCTGAATTAGGGTTAGGGTTTTCAGATCCGGCGGCGGCTCAGGGCGGAGGGCGGCCGGGGCAACGTCGCCGGGGCTCGGGGGCTCTGCGAGGAGGGCGGCACGGCGGGGTGGCGGTGCTGGCCGGCCGGACGGAGGCGCCGGCGCTGCTGCTCGAGGCTACTGCTGTCGAGCGGTGGCCGTCAACGAGCGGGGAGGAGGAGGAGGGGAAGAGGGAGGAGGCTGGCCGCGGTGGTGGACGGCGGCGCTGCGAGGAGGTCGGCGGGGAGCGCTGAGGCGACGGAGGACGGAGGCGGAGAGAGAGGGGCAGAGCTAGGGCGTGGTGGCCGGAGGGGAACTCGGGGGGAGTTTAAGTAGAGGAGAGGAGGAGTCGTTAGGCGGAGGTGGCGGAGGAGGAAGCGGGGTCGTGGGCGCTGGCCGGGTGGAGCGGAGCGGGGCGTGGCCGGAGGCGGAGGATCCGGCGGGCGACGCGGGCTGCGGGAGCCGGTCGTGGGGATGAGGGGTCAGGCGGGTTCGGGTCGGGTTCGGGTGGATCCGACCCGACCCGTTAAGGCGGGCGGGCCGAGCGGGTTTGGGCCGGGCTGAGAGTATTGGGCCGGGTTTAGGTAATTAAATAAATAGGTAAATAAATATATAAATGAATAAACAAATAATTAATAAATAAATATTTTTAGGTATTTTAAAGTAGGTCCGAGGCCCAATAAATTCCAAAAAAATTACCCTAAGTCCAGTTTTTCATTTTACACCCAAAAATATTATTTTTATAATATTTTAATATTATTTATTAACAATTAAAAATCATTTAATAATTAAGAACCCTGATTTTAATTACAGAAAATTCCCAGAAAATTTCAGAAAATTGTGAAAAATTCCAATTTTAAAATTCTTGCAAATCTCGGGGTTTACAACGACTAAGAAATAATTTCGATATCGTTCTATCGGCATAGATTAAATCAAGACCTTTTTCTCGTTATGGATTTGCTTCTTCAGAATTGATTCACATATTCAGTGGACCATGCCCAAGTAAGGACTTAGCGGTAGATCCAAGAGGGACCTTTCCGATGTAAGTTTTCTTGCCTAGTTTTCCCATTACCTTGTTTCTTTCGTGCTTTTGAGTTAATTTTCGGATTTGTCTTTTCTTGAACAGTTTTAATGGATTTTATTGCTTTCGTTCATTAAACTGCACTTTCATTTTGAGTTCGAAAAGAGGAGAAGAGGTATTGATCATCTGTTTGTGGCAATGCAGATGATCGTGCAGTAGACGTCACGTGAGTGGAGTCTCGAAGCACCTCCTTTCTTTTCTCTCTCCAACCAACTAGTGATTGGCTATAATTTGATTTAGTTGACCCTTCTTCCAAGTCTTCACATCTAAAATTTTGCCTTTTTGCTTATTCCGATCAAACGATACCATAATAACTAAAAGATGTCAAGATAAAATGAAATAGACTTTGACTACTTTTGCTTGTCAATCAACTTGTTAATGTTTACCTTGTTGCATGCTAGTTCCTTTAGAATGTTCTTTCATCATGTTTCAATTCTAGTTAGAATATATATATATATATATATACTTCTTCTTTTATTGAGCTATGTATATAACACACCTTGCTATGCAATAAACTGATCAGGAGACTATGCAAAACAGATCATGCCATGTTACTTATTTCGTGTTTGTGTTGACTTAAATTGCCTCAATTGATAACTTAGTAGACTTGTCTTGGTCACGGATAACTTGTGCACAAGGTCTTAGTTCCTACGGACGGTTATGGGGCACTCGCACCAATCCGATCTGGACGAAACTCCCTGATAGGCGTCTGCTTCGGACGGGATGGCCTGTGACGCCCATATTCCATGTGTTGCACGTCATTCCATCTCGAGACTATAACTCGTACACTATGCCAACATGCCAGAGATCCCCTCGTATATTTAAACTGTGCAAGCTAACTATGCCTTCGTGTCAGGGAAGGTCATGGTAAGTGTTGTGCAGGTAGTTCATACGGGCAGGTAAAAGTCATCGAGCGGTGGCATGTTTATTTCATTAAATTTTCCATATCCATTGCTTGCTTGTAACTTCAACTAAGGCAAGATAGAAAGACCACAGAATAACTTGCATGCTTCACATAAACAACATCTTGATTGGTATAGTTGGGTTAGCTCGCCTTCACCAGTGTATTTTGATGTACTGACCCTCGTTGCAACAGGTTTCCAGCACCAAGAAGATCCTGCAAGAAGCTAAAGTGACTTCTCAATCCAGTCCACCTACCGGCACGTCCTGTTCGTGCCCTTGAAGCATGTTTTGAAGTTCCAGGAGCTCGTGCATATACCTTATGCAGCTCCGTGAAAAGGTGATAGCTTCTCCCAAAGGTGTCTATTGCTTTGAAGTTTTAGTAAAAGAATGTAATGTATCAGACAACCATCTAATTTTGTGTCCACTTTTGTAAGAACGTGCGGTATCCATCTGACTCTTTCAAGAGTTTGTGAAAGATGCTCATTATCAATAAAGGGAACTTTTTCATATTTCAATATTGTGTTCAAATATCTGCGTACTCTGAATATGTGCTCGTTATATAAAATATCTTGGCCTTGTGCATAGCGCAACCTAAGCATGCACGGCATCACGCCTGGGGGACGACTATCGATTCTATGGAATCGGAATGTAACAGGAGCTTTGCGTCCAGGTATTATGCGACCTGGAGCTATACGGCCTGAAGCTATGCGTCCTAGTGCTATACGGCTTGTCATTATGCAGCCAGGGGCTATGCAGCCAGGGGATATGTGTACTACCAGAATAACACATATTAACGAAGTCAAAAAATATCGTTAATATGTAAAACGATGTCGCTAAAATAATTTGGCAACGTAATTAGCGACGTTTTTACGTCATCGCGTATTACATGGTCGGTGACAACAAAAACGTCGCTAGTCTTCGCTGTAGTGACATATATTTGAGATGATATGACATCACAGAATATACGACGGTTAGCGATATGTCATTGTTAAATTGGCGACACAAGCATTGGTCGTAATACATCGCTATATTAGTGACATTATGAGCGACATTATGAGGGACGCATTGCCATGTCAGCATGTTAGTGACGTATAGTGATGTACTAGCGACGTACATATTTTTCAGGTAGCGACGTTCACCAACGTAATAGTACATCGGTGAACGTCGCAAAATGTCGCAAAATTGAAAAAAAACAGGCTGCAGTTTGTTAAATATTTTCCAACAAAACTCTACCTGCAGTTATAAAATCATAGTTTTTATAAATAGAATCGGAGCAACCCTTCGTTGAATTCTCTAGGTTCGCCGACTCCTTCGGTGGAACACTCAACACCAAATTTTTTTGGTGTACAGTTAATATGGATTATAAACTAAACTCACATAGAAAGCATTCTACAAAGTTATATTACACTAAATATGTCCCAAGAAGTAGATAAATAAATTTAAAATAAGTGTCACAAGCATCTGAGAATGTAATAAAAAGTATGAAATAAATACATCAAAGACCCAAGAATGGGACAATACACACGAACATACTAAAACATGTCCAAACAAGGACTACTAGTGATGAAGAGGAGCACCGCTGCGCATCTGGGATAAAAGGAACTCATACTACTCCTATGAAAGCGTCATCGATGCCGATGGTAGAGGCAGTGATGGAGGCGGTATTGATGCCGGCAGACCAGGAGGACGTATCTGCTCAAATGCTAACAGTCGAGCATTATATGAATCCATGGCAGATACCACCCTCGAATTGTTGCCACCGACCGGCTCAACAAATCTTGTGTCACAAGGATCCTCGCAAGCTCATGGCCGTATGCGACACCTCCATCTCCATCTGTCTGTGCTTCATAGACGCGGCCAGAGTTGCCAAGCTGCGCTCTGTCGTCTGGCCCATAGTCTAGAGGTCCATAAGGCTGTGCTCTGTCATATGGCTCAGAGTCCTGAGCTCCATAAGGCTATTCTCGAGCGAATCAAAATATGCGATAATCGTTGCATCATCCATCTGCGACGCAGACTGTGGCCGCTTTATAGTTCTCTGTAGCAAATTATCACGCAGGTCAGCAATCTGATGGTCAACGCTCTCTTGGGCTCGTGTCGACGCCTGCAAGGGCTGCGAGGAATACATACTAACGAAGGGGCCCTGGATGACAACGTCATAATATAGGCGCCATAGGATCCTGTACCGTAGTACGTATCCCTCTGAATACCACCAACGGCGGTCATCCAGAGCTCGTCCACCGACGGAGCTGTAGAGGGCTGCGAGGAAGTACCAACCCCTCCCTCTGCAAGTGCACTAGTTGTCGCTCGCTCAAGTAGTTTAAGATATTCGTCCTAGAAAATTGGTTGCAAACTTCTAAGTTACTTATTACTAACTATATAGATATCTATTTGCATATTTTTTAAGTTACATTAAAACTAACATAGGTTAGTAAAACATGCATAGCTCTACGTGGCCTTGTCATCGATAAGCTTTCTGCCCTTCCGATGGGTGGCCAGGAAGACTGTCACCATGTTGGCGTCCTCACCCCTCTGTACCTGTTAAAAATTATATTATTTATTATTAAAATTATACTTCTTATCCTACTTGCATTAAAATAATATATATTTAATAGAATACATACCAGACGACAAAAATATTCCGTCATGAGGATCGAGCTACCACACCACTTTTTTGCCTTTGACCTAGCCGCATTTTCCTTCTCCGATCGTTCCTTGTATTTGGGTTCATCGAATCTCGCCTTCATCGCAGTCCACTACTCATGCATGATCCAACCGTGGATCGATTCTCCGTCGCGACAGCATGCAACTACTCCTCAATTTTTTATGCCTAGTGTGCTGGATAGTAATAGGTTTTCTACAAGAAGTTAAATAGAGAGTTACATAATATGCATAAATGAGTATTGATATTAAAATTAAAAATAATTTTACCTTGAAGTGGACAAACCAAAATGTCTTCTTATCTTCAGGAGCATCTGAGTAGTTGATCTATGGCCCACAATAGTTCTGCCTCAGAAAATGTCACTCCTCATTCCCAATATACGTATTTGGAACATAACTTTATTTTTAGCATGGTTGCATGTGCATGGAGACTAGACCCATTCTTTGGTTTAAACTGGTTCATGGTTTATTTTGTGTGTTGGTTCAACTCATGAGAACCTTTGGTTCAACCCTACCATATATAATCCAACATTTCTCTCTCTCTCTCTTCACTTCTTCATTTATCACCCTCTTTTTAGTTTTATCTCCCCATTTCATAGGCAAGTACACATTGCATAAGAAATGAAAAAATCCACCATATTATTTTTCTATTATGTTTATTATGTATTTCTAAGCATATTAGTGCAGATCTATATTTCTAACTTAGGGAATCATGGATTTTATGAGTTTTTCTTGGTTTTTATCTATTAAACATGTCATTTCAAAAACTAATTTTTGCTACATGTTAGAGCTTTCAATTTAAAGCATTTTGGCTTTTGGTTCACCCAATTTGGACTTAAAATAAGAATTTTATGAACAAAATAATATTTTAGTTTTTGGAGCTTTTTCACCATGGCCGAACCTGCTATTGGAGAAGACGAAGTTCCCATATGGCCAGTGAGCTATGCGGCTGAGAGTGCTATGCGGCCCAAGAGGGTTATGCGACCTAAACTCTTGTCGTATATTAACAGCATACGTCCATCTTGTTGGACGCATGACTGCTTATTTACACAAGTATCCTTGAACACTTTATGTTTCCACTCGCTGAACGAATGAGAAATTCACTAACTCCAAAAGAGAATGATGCATCGAACTCCATGCGGCACCAACCCATATGCGACAAACAGAGTATGCGACCACTTTCCCTTAGACGCATGACTTTAAACCGTTGGTACTATTTCTTTGGTTTTGTCTTTTATTCCTGACACACTTTATGGCTTGTCACATCAGTCACCTTATGTCACATCTCTGACACTTTATTTATTGGCCGTCACTTCATCACTTATCCTAAGGAAAAGACCTTAACCCTGAGCATACGGCCAAGCGGTTCATGCGGCCATGATTTATATGCGTCCAGGATCCATATGCGGCCAGTATTCTTATGCGGCCACGATTGTCAAGCGGCCATGACTTCATATGCGGCCTGGAGTTCCCATGCTGCCTAGAGACCCATGCAGCCTTGCTTGTTTTGATTGAATGTCTTCTTGATTCATGTGAACCAATGTATAATTGGTAATTGGACTTGAATACTGTATCTGTGCTGATACCACTATTGACTGATAATTGTTCATGATTTAATGTTCATCGAGGTATGACACATCGTGTTACGTGTTAAGTGATTATATTTGGATTGTGTATCGATAATACCTCAAAATTCCTGAACAGGTGATATTATAAATATATATTATTTTCCCAGCACGGACATAATAAGCGAGTCAACTACCAAAGCGTGGCTAGGATATTGATTGTCTGAATATTGCAAACACGCTCGGGTGAATCCATATTTGACTTCCATGGATTCGTATCTAGCGTGCCCGTACTTTGTACGACATCTTAAGAAAAATTCTCATGTGACCATGCCTTGAGATTTCAACGACAACATAGGGCTAATTAGGTAACTAAAAGTGGTAGTAACATCTGAAGGGAACGGTATCCCGAGATCATGCCAACGAACCTTCCCACAGAGATTCATTCTAAGGTGGGCTGGCCACCATAGATACTGTATATCATCTGCCTTAGTGGAGTGTAGTATCTGACCTATTGTTATGCTAAGCCACTGTTTCACTATAGGAACACTGGAACCGCTAATACCGTATTTTTAGTACAGTGGCCCTACGGGAGACTGTGCATCCTGCAAGTGCCTATTTTATTTATTTGGTTCAGTTAGCTTATGTTCGGCACTGGCGTGATCTGAGGATACTTATTATGCATTATTTCTGAGATAACCTCAGACTCCACAAAAATAGCAAGCCGTACAAATGATTGACCGATTTAGGAAGAAATGGACTTTGTTGTAATTATTTTATTCAGCTAGTAGCCTAGAAAAGTGGACTATCATAGTGTGATGGTTCAACAATTTTTCTTGTTTTGTTGTAGGGTTGGGCCTTCGTGCTAGGATATGCCATGGACCTAAGTTACGACACTGAAACTATGTATTATTATATGTTTTTCTTGGGTTTTTGTTTCCCTATTTCATGCTTCCTTTGTGGTATTTGCTATTTAGGGTCTATCCCCACTGGTTTTGTATGACCAGGTTTCGAGCCAGTACCCAAGGATCCAGCGTACCTTCTCCCAACTCATGGCGCGTACCAGGAACATGGTCGCAGGGGATAGCGAGTGAATTTTCTTCTTCCATGCTCGTCATTGCACATTTACTTCCTTTGGCGTTTAGCCATCGGCACCTGTTAGCAGGCTCGTCTGAACATTAATTTTCTTACATGATTGTATTAAATCAGACTGCAGCTGATTACTGTCATATACTTTTGTTACTCTTTGAGCTTCTTATTTTGCACAACTAGTCTCCAAAATAATTTGAGAAAGCGTTTGGGACACCTTATTGCTTATCATATATGTTCTATGCTTACTGTTTCTTGTTTGAATGATTGAGACATAGTTCTTGAACCTAGGAGACTTAATTATAGCATGCACCCCCTTGTCTTATACTGCTGTGGTCGTCGTACGACGTATAGTACCTTATACGGGATAGCTGGCCATGTCCGTCTCCGTATTTCGATACTGGGGCATGATAATAATTTAGTGGTGGCCCATGGAGGTCTGTTCTTCAGACTTATGGGGTATCATGGTCATAGGAGTCTCAATCAAAATATGATCCTTCTTGAAATCCTAAATTCGTCCTCTTCGATACTCAGCTTGAATTCTTCCAGATTAATTGCTTCCTTGTTTCTTCTCGTCCTATTCTTGATATTTTTTGTGCTCTTCTTTAGGTCTTCTCCTTCCCCCGATGCTGCAGCAACAAAAGAGGAGGAGTTGCCAGTGTAACGAGATCCTGTGGAACCTCAGCCAAGGATCCGAGTTGAACCCACGATGAATAAGACAGAGCAGCAGGCTCCAGGTATTCCCCTACCTCCCGCAGTGCCCGCAACACTGGATACCCCAACTTTGCTAGAGATTATTCATGGATTATTGGATACCCAACAACACCAGATGGTGTTACAAAAATAATAACACCCGAAACATCAGCAACAACAGCTCCACCAGCAGGAACAGAATGTCATGTTGAACCAAGGGTTACAGACTGCCCTAGAATGAGGCAGAAGAACAGATTCTGGGACATCTGTTAGATTTTGCAGACTGAACCCAAGATATTTTGTTGGCACAGAGGACACAATCATGGCAGACGATTGGACCCTGGATATCGAGACCATTCTGACAGCAGCTAAAGCTTCGACCGAGGAACAAGTTGACCTGGTTCGCCTACAAATCCAAGATCGGGTAAGAGATTGGTGGGCTACGATGGAGGTAGGATTAAGGAATCCTATTTTATGGAAGGATTTCAAGACCCGGTTTAGGACAAAGTACTTTGGGATTGTGGCTCAGTGTAAGTTGCAGCAAAGGTTCATTAACCTCAAGCAGGCTGGAAGAATAGTAGACGACTATGCGGCAGAAATTTATTGAGTTAGCAGATTTGCTTCAACCATGCTGGCAACAGAGTTGAAGAGAGCAATAAGGTTCTAGTAGGGACTTCACTTAGAGATCTTATACATAGAAGAGGTGCACGACTACCAAACCTTCGAGGCGATATTGATAGCAGCCAAGAGGGTTGAGCTTACTTTTCAGAGGATGGCATCAAGAAGAGTGGATCAGAAGATGCCTCATGGACAGAACAATGAGGGAGGAATAGTACCACGAACGTCAGCACCATACCCTGGCATTCGAATCCATGATGTAGCACAAAGGAGTCCAGTGACCTCAAAAGTGATGGCACCAACTCGGCAACAGGAGCCGAGGCAACAACTGCAGCAGCAGCAACAACAACGACGGGGAGTGCTGACAGGTTGTCCCTACTATGGCAAGGGAGGTCATACCCGGGATATTTGTCGGTCAGCTAACAGATTATGTTTGAGATATGGGAGCCCTGATCACAAGGTTCTCACGTGCCCATTGATACAGAGGATAGGAGGGCCAGTACAATAATTTTCTGCATTGCCAGCTTCGAGGACAGTGCAGCAAGGAGGACCAGCAGTAGCAGTACGGCCTTTGGCACAACGTCCGTTGCCGATGCAGGCCCAGCTTTATAGACAGCAACTACAGAATCAGTAGGGGCAGCAACTACGGTAGCAAGGAAAACAGCAGCAGGAAGCTCAACAAGGCCAAGGACAGACACTCACCTTATCTTTAGAGGAAGCTATGACGTCGGGCGACATAGTGGTAGGTAAAATCTTCGTTACAACCTTTCCTACCATAGCTTTAATTGATTCTGGAACTTTGCACTCATTTATATCTGCACAATATGCAACACATATTGGATTAAAGTTTGAGGCATTGTCAGCGAGGCTGAATATACTCACTGGCAATAGGATCGTAAAAGTTAGTAGGGTGGGCGTAGCATATCCAGTCGTAGTATGTGGATATTTATTACCTGCAAAGTTGATCGAGTTTCCTATGGGTAACTTTAACGTTATCTTAGGCATGGACTGGTTAAGAGAAAGTCGTGCAACGATAGACTGCCGTGAGGGTAGAGTGTTGTTTAGAATTCTCGGTCTAGAAGAGTTTGTCCTTAGTAGAATAGTAAGAGACCAGCACAAGGGAGGAGTCGCAACAGTGGCAAAGGAAGCAAACCCACAGCCCAAGATAGTTGAAGAGTTCATGGACGTCTTTCTCCACGATCTTCTCTGATTACCCCCAGTTAGAGAAGTAGAGTTCTGTATAGAGTTGATGCTAGGAGCAGAACCAGTATCCCAGATGATGTACCCAATGTCACCATCAGAACTTGATCAGTTATATCGACACGTGGAAGAATTTAAGGTGAAGAAGTTTATTCGGACCAGTGCATCACCGTGGGGAGCATCAGCGATATTAGTAAAGAAAAAGGATGGGTCGACGCGGTTGTGTATGGATTATAAATGACTTAATGCAGTGACCGTAAAGAACAAGTACCCATTACCAAGGATTGATGATTTGTTTGACCAATTTAGTAGAACAAAAAATTTCTCCATGATAGATTTACGATCAGGATATCATCAGATGAGTGTCCGGGAGAAGGATATACCAAATACAGTATTTAGGTCATGATATGGGTATTACGAATTCTTAGTTATGCCATTTGGACTGAAAAATGCTCCAGCGGTATTAATGGATTTGATGAACCATATTTTCATGCCTTACTTAGACCAATTTGTAGTAGTATTCATCGATGACATCCTGATATATTCTCATAATGAGGAGGAGCATGAAGAATATCTCAGGATAGTTCTGTAAACTTTGAGGGAGCACCAGTTATATAGGAAGCTTAGTAAGTGTGAGTTTTGGCTGGATTGCATATCCTTTCTTGGACACATTATTTCTAGAGCAGGAGTGTCAGTTGATCCCAAGAAGGTAGAGGTAGTAGAGAACTAGCCAGTTTTGAAGACAGTAGCAGAAGTGCGTAGTTTTCTGGGCTTGGCATGATACTACAGGAGATTTGTGTCAGATTTTGTTAAAATCTCGACACCATTGACTCGATTAACGTACAAGAAAGTTAAATTCATATGGTCAGTGGAATGTCAGATAGCCTTTAAAAAGTTGAAGAAGAAGTTAATCTCTGCACCAATCCTTACTCTTCCAATAGGCTCCGAAGGATTCACAGTACACTATGATGCATCTGGAAAAGGACTTGGATGTGTTTTGATGTAGCAAGGAAGGGTGATAGTGTATGCTTCTCGGCAGTACAGAGATCACGAGAAGAACTATCCAACTAACAATTTGGTACTAGCCGCGGTAGTGTTTGCACTTAAGCTATGGAGGTACTACTTATATGGCAATCGAGTAGAAATATTCACGGAACATAAGAGTTTGAAGTACATGTTCACGTAAAAGAACCTGAACATAAGGCAGAGAAGGTAGCTAGAGTTGTTGAAAGACTATGACGTAGAACTTCAGTACCATCCAGGCATGGCTAATGTAGTAGCTGATACACTTAGCAGAAGAGGTGGAGAATTTATGTTGACTATTCAGAAGCACATTCTAGAACACTTAAGAGAGATGGGTATCGAGATAGTACTTCCATAGAGTACAGGAGTTCAGGCTAGCCTACAGATTCAGTCAACTTTGGTAGATAGAATCAAACTAGCTCAGGCAGAGAAAAAGAAGATTCAAAAGCTACGAGAAGAATGTGAGTCAGGCCTTCGGAAGGAGTTGACAATACATACGGATGGAACACTAAGGTTTGAAAATCTTCTATGCGTACCAAGCGGGGATATTCGGCAAGAAGTTATGACTGAAGCACACAGTTCCCAGTATTCCATTCATCCGGGAGGCACGGAGATGTACCAAGATATCAAGCAACACTTTTGGTGGAACGGAATAAATAAAAAAATAGCAAGCTTCGTATCGCGATGTCTGATATGTCAGCAAGTGAAGGCAGAACAACAGATACTGATAGGATTATTGTCATACCCCAGTCCCAAAATACCGAAGGACTAGACACGTGGCAATGGCCAGCAGCACGCACCGATGGACAAACCCAATTTAATGGATCCATCGGGGCGTACTTAAGCTGTAGTACAACAATAAGGGTCTAGATATACTAATCTCATCCACAGAAATGAATATAACAATAACAGAATCATAAAGCAAGATCAATCTCAATATAATATAAACTCAAAAAAATAACCCGATAATGAGTCTGGTACATCTGTCAAGATACAAGAATAAAGATAACTACAGCAAATACTGAGTATGGAAACAGTATATACTCAGAAGATACCCTCGGTGATCACTCGTCTACTGGATCTGGTACTGCTCCTATGCCTGCTCCTGATAATGCTCCAGTACTGTATACCTCTGGGTGGATCTCGTCAGCTAATCCTGGGGACATAATCCGGATCCAGGTCCTCAGGGGACATAACAAGGTACAGATAATATAAGCCAACATAAATGCAGTAAAATAGTAAATGAAATAAGCAGGATAAATATGTAACCATCTATGTGAAATACAAGTTGAGAGCATCACTAGTACTCAGGCTGAGACCACTACAAGCTCTGTGTCGGGGAGCTGGTAGCAGTAATAACTATATATTTTACTATATAGTTTACTATGTATTATATATATATGAAATCAGCCTGTAGCCTGTGTGTCTCTCCCCACCCCATGTAATCACACGTCTCATGTCCACGATGCCTCATGTCCATGTCACGCACGATCATATCTAATACAGCAAGTCATCTACTGTCTATGAATATAATGTCTATGTCATAAAGCCTGTTGTCACTACCACATTCCGAAAACAGGGGTATTTTTTACTTTTTACAATATTTAATATTATTGTAGTTACAATTAAATAATTACATGATAATATTTTTAATTTAAATAATTATGTGTGATGAGTAATTAAATATAGTATTAGATGCAGTGCTCATTTATTTTTAGCTAGCAGACTGACCTAGAAGCCAGTATACGAACACCTGTCAGGAATTTTGGAATTTTGTATTTAATTATTTATTTAGAATTTAATTATTGGAGATTGTAATTAATTACTGTATTTTATTTAATTATTGCGCATTGCCTTTGCTTCAATATTTGGAGCGCTATCCTGACTTTTGTCTTCCAACAAATTTCGTAATCTTGCTCTAGACCTGCCCGCCTTCTATTCTGCTAATTTTGCAACTCATAATTGTGCTCTCTGTACATTATTTCTAGCCGCACAAAAATCGTCGCGGACGTTATTTAATAAATTCATATTTTGTATCGTTGTGCGTTCCAATCGAAAATTGGAGGCAATCTTGACCTATTTTTCGTGCGGCCCAAATTAGGGTAATATTCTGTTCTGAGTCTTCTTCACTATTGGTATTGATGACCTGACCTGATTTTGGCCCCATGTACTCCTAATTAATTTTTGAACACAACTTGCATTTTATTCTAATTAAATTGAGATACTATTTAAACCAATTCTAAAATCTCAATTTAATTCCAATGCCCTGCTAATTGAGCCCACACCGATCATACAGCGCCCCCTGACCCTACAAAACATCGGACACCGAATTGCCCGCCAAATTTTCGTCATTTTATGTGTTTGTGCAATTTCCCGAATTTAAGGGGCTAAGTTGCAATTATCCAATTGTAGGTGTCATCACCCCATTGTCCAAGACCAAATGGAAAGGTTAATTATTTGAGGACCAAATTGCATTTTCTCCCACATGAAATTTCCTTCATGTTTAATCTGGACCACCCATTTAATTGGGAGCATCCTCACCCTCCATCAAAACCCTCTCCCCTATTTAAATATCACATCAACCCTAATCCCTAGAAAACCTAGGTAGCCCACATCCCCAAGCAAGCCCCCACCTCTCTCTCCCCTCTCCCCTCTCCTCTCTCCAACGTAGGGAACCAACCTCTTCCCTTCTTCTTCTATTTTCTTCTTCTCTTCCTTCTCCTTCTTCCTTTCTCCTTCTTTAGTGTTTTCATTTGAATTCAAAATTCAAAAGAGGAAGTAGAGGGGGGGGGGACACTGTTCACCCCTCACCTCTGCATCAGCCGAGCCCAGCGGCCCTCTGCCCAGCCTCGGCGAACGTCGGTGCCAACCCCGGCCGAGTCCCCCACTGCACCCAGGCCGACCCCTCCCTACTGTGCACCCGACTGCACTCCCTGTGCCTCGACGCATCCGGCGGCCCGGCCTAGCCCCCGAGTCCTCGGTCTCTGCGAGTTTCCCCTCCGCCGTACAGTCCCCTCTCCGGCCGGCGGCTCTTCCCTCGACTCCTCCTCCTGAACCGACTCACGCTGCTCCCTATCACCACCACCTCCTCCTTATCTCCCTCTCCCCGCTCTTCCCCATCAGTCCGGCGGCCCCGACCCCCTGTGTACTCCGGCTCCGGCCATCCTTCCACCACCCTCATCAGCGGCTCGACCACCACCTCTGTAAGCTCCTCTTCCCCTCTTTCCTCCTTCACCAATTGACATGTATATATATAATTAGTGTAATTAATATGTATATGTATGGTTAATTTATGTATAATATATGTATGGGATGTATAGAGTATAGTAGTTAAATAATGAATGGTGTAAATAATGTATAGTGTACATTAATTAATAATGTATAGTATATATAATGTATGTATTTAATTAATTTGTATATATATATATATATGTATATATACATTGGTTTATTTTATGGCATCTATTTAATAAAAGTATACTAATGTAATTTAAATTAGTATATGTATAATTATTTATTTTATTAATATTTAACATGTATGAATTCTAGTATAAATATTTCTCAGTATATACATGTTAATGTATGTTTTAGTATTTAAAATTTATATGTTGTATAATAATTGGTATATATATATATAACCATATTTTGGTGTTTATATATATATATATGTAGATTATATTATCGTATTGGTTTGTATATATAATATAAATTGGTATATTTACCTGTATATAGTAATGTATATTTTAATTGGTATATATGAGTATATATATGTAATTAGTCTATGTATGTATTTTGTTAATTCATATGTGTAGATATATTTTGTATAAACCCTTAGTATATTTTTATATATATATATTGCATATGTATTTAATTTGATATATATAGATATATTGTAAGTATATATGTTATTTAAGATATGTATATTTACGTATCTATCTACTAGGTGACCCTAGTGACTAGTGACCTGCCTGGCATGGCCCTGAGGCCAGTGTTTTGACTGTGTGTTAGCGTAGCTTCTGATGCAAATGTTGTTTTGCTTGTAATATGTTTATAGGACTGTTGGTTTACCCAGGGGATACTCTGGAATAGGACATCCATAAATACCAGCTAAGGACCCAAGGCAAGTACATTCTCCGATAATTTCCAATTTCTTGATAATTTCTATAAATTTAATAATCTTAAAATATTACAACTGAATCCCTGACACTGTGCTACACGGACTAGTATAGCTTGGATCTGCAGTCATGAGATATTACATTGATTATCGTATTGACATTGTACACGACATGTATATTAGACATCGTACATGATAGACTTGACTTGCTCGTGTATCGTGACGTGTCATGGTTGGATCCACAGTACTAGTTGGGGGCGGGGAAGTAGTTAGTAAGAAATGTGATCATAACCTCTTATTGCAGTGTAGAAATTGTAAGTGTTAATCATGCTCTTCACCCATGATTAGCCAGGCCCTATAGCTATCGTACATGTTCCCAAGCCGGTCATATTTCGAAACTACTATTTCAAACACTTAGAATAGATTATAGTTCCCTAATTTAAATCATATACTACATCACCCGTATATGATACTGTATCTTGTTCTTTCCATTTCTTTATGCACTGACTATATCACATTGCCTATTTTGCATGTCTCTTTACATTGCCTGTCTCTCTTTAATTGCCATTACATTTATTTCACTGTCTTCTCAGTAGCTAGCATGACATGTTTATTACTTTATAGTCCTTATCAATTAAATGGAACTGTTATTTGAGATTGTGCTTTGCTCCTTCCTGACTGGAAATATTTTTCCAGACTATGCCTTAGAGGACCGCTGTCCGACACTTTATGGACCATATGGTGAGTAGCTGCAGACTTGGTAGTAGTTGTGATTCCGGAAGGTCTAGCCGGAAATTTCCATTATTAGTTAGTTCTTTAAGTAGACTATTTGGTACCGGATTTGTATCCGGCATTTTTTATTGAGACTTGGATATTGTTGAGTTAGATTACATTCTGGATTTGTGTTGTATTTAATTTTAATTTCGGTTCGTTATCTTATCGTGCTGTAATCATGTGATTGAGTATGTGCTCGTTTATTGTGTCATCCGTGCCTCCTTATGGAGATTGGATGTTGTGTGACATTAGCTAGATAGTATCAAGACCTTGACAGCGTTCTACCGCCGACACTGCGGCGTAGGCTGGACGTACCCACGCACTCGTGCCCCTAAACCGGGTGCGGGTCGTGACACCTGTATCCTATACAGAATCACCATGAATATCTCAGGAAGATTCTATCTCATGATAAGTGTCAAGTGTCCTGGGTTATGATGTACTTGATAAGACAAGTACGAGAATGTGAAGGGTCCCGATATCCATGTCTACATGACGTTACACAACTCCGCGTACGGTGTTGGCACCCGACTATTAATCGGACGCTAAGTAAGTCACACAGTCCTAGGTCGAGCATGTACAATATATAAATAAATCAAGAAAATAAGTAACAAGAACTGCAATGTTGGCAAGGTACACTTGCCTGTGGTTCTGGCTCCAACTGTAGCTCTGGTATTCGTGAAATCTTCAGGAACATCTCCGGATGCTGAAACAAACATTATCATCAGATTCGGAAAATATCAAATAGCTAAAAATGCCTGTCCTTGAGTCTAATTTGGAGACAAGGACAAAAATGACCATTTCGGGTCAAAGCGGGGTCTACATGTGGCCAACTTCGCACCGAAAAATGTGTCAGGGACAAAGGTCTCCAAATTTATCAAACTTAGTATCAACAGGTCCAGAACGATGATATGAATCCAACGGAACTTCCAGAATTGAATTCTGATGAGCCGATCACAAAATCGTCCGTCAAGTGGAGCCTGCGGGGCCCACGAAACGCGATTTTGTCAACGTTCTCAGAATCAAACCCAACTTGGGTCACAGGACCAACGTATCATTACGAGTTTGATGGCGTAAGTTTCGTTTTGATCCGACGTGTGTACACAAAGTTACGATGCATTCTAGAACTGACAGATATGGGACGGTGTCGGCGGATATGCGTTGATTCCGGTGTGCTCGCACATCCAAATCAACTAATGCAAAATCCTGCACGTCCGTATCGATGGCGCACACGTATCGGTGAAGACCGTACGCGACCAAGTCGTCCCGTTTGGCGGGGCGTACTCAGTTCTGGGGTAAAATAGGGCGTTATTTTTCCTGTTTTTGGATCACGGTTCGCGATCGCCACAGGACATGATGCACCGAGCGGGTTACACGGGCATCAAGAGGGTCACGCGGGGTTCGCGATGCATATAGGGCTTCAAATAGCAGGTATTGTCAGTACAAACACCAGATGTAAAGGGATGAGGTTGATAAAATATTTAAGGGCATTGTGTATTAAGTTAGAGCAGTTCTTACCTTCCTCCAGAGAATCACACTGTATTTAATGATGAGTATATACTTGAACGATGTCTATTCATTTTTTCAAAAGTATCTAAAAATGGATATGAATTACTATCTACGTTATCGTTCGTGGAGGTACAATCGTCATCCTGATAACATGTGCGGTATGCGAGATGAATTCATTGAGGGTGTACAGTAGTTCCTGCAGTTCACCAAGGTGTTCCCTTAGTACATGGACGGTACCAAAATTAAGTGTCCGTGTGTGAGATATCACAACTTGAAATATCATCCAAAAGTGAAAGTGATATATCATTTGTACTCGAAGGGTTTTATGCTGAATTATTATCAATGGACTACGCAGGGAGAACTTGTGTCTTTAACATCGGAGTTGGAGCCTTATGTGGAGCCGTATTTGGATGTCCACGACCATGCTGCTTAAGACGACGGGTGGATGAACATGGTTTTTGATGCGGCGGAGACTAGTTTCGATCCGGACAATCATGATGCAGCTGAGGAGGCACCGAATACCGATGCTGCAAAGTTCATGGAGTTGTTGGAGAATGCAAGGACTCCATTATATCCTGGTTGTGAAGATCATTCATCGTTGG
This sequence comes from Iris macrosiphon, assembly GCA_036927795.1. NCBI lineage: Eukaryota > Viridiplantae > Streptophyta > Magnoliopsida > Asparagales > Iridaceae > Iris > Iris macrosiphon. The sequence continues at coordinate 141,935,430 of JAYESA010000003.1, read as the reverse complement.
AGGTGGTTACAAGATTGTTGAGCATCAAGTCCAATTTTAATATGTCGCAAGAATGTTATAACCGGCTAATGGATTTGATTATAGAGATCTTACCAGAGGGTGCAAAGTTTCCTAAAGACTTCTACCGATCTAAGAGGATGGTGAGATTACTCTGGATGGTATACGAGAAAATTGATGTATGTCGCAACGGGTGCATGTTGTACTACAAAGAAGACAAGGATGAAGATACGTGCAGATTATGTAGTATTGATCACTACAAGGCCACTGGAAGAGAAAAGTCTGTCGGTATAAAGAAGCCTACCGATTCGATGCACTACTTGCCTTTGATGTCGCGGTTACAGAGGTTGTTTATGGTGAAGGAGACTGCAGAAAATATGAGTTAGCACAGGCAGAAACAGATCGAAGGAGTATTGGATCATCCATCCGATAGATAAGCATGAAAGCGCTTTGATCGAGAGTATCCAGATTTTGCTTCGGATCCGTATAATGTCAGATTGGGGCTCTCCTCCGACGGTTTTACCCTATTCGGACTTTCAGTCTGCCAGTATTCGTGTTGGCCTGTGATCGTCACTCCGCACAATCTACTACCTTGGATATGCATGAAGGCTCCGTATATGTTCCTAACCATTATTATTCCGGGTCCGAACAATCCGAAGAGGAATATCGATGTATATTTACAGCCTTTAATAGATGAGTTGAATCAGCTGTGGAAAGTAGGTGCCAACATGTACGATGTTTCCAAAAAGCAAAATTTTCAGATGAGGGCAGCACTTATATAGATTATCAACGACTTTCTGGCCTATGGAATGTTATCGGGATGGAGCATTCATGGTCGTCTCTCATGTCCGTATTGTACGGACCAAACTAAGCCTTTCCGTTTGAAACACGGAGGCAAACCATGCTTCTTCGATTGTCATCGACAATTTCTGTCGAAGGATCATCCGTACCGGAGGAACATAAATGATTTTCGTGCGGGCGTTATGGAGAAGGCCAATCCACCGCCAAGGTGGCCCGGATACATGATATGGGAAGAGGTAAAAGATTTATCAAGTGCTATCGAAGAGCCTGCTAAGGGGTATAAATATGACGGATTTGGTCACACCCATAACTGGACGAAGAGGAGTATATTTTGGGATCTACCATATTGGAGCACCAATTTGATTAGACATAACCTTGATGTCATGCATATCGAGAAGAATACATTTTATAACATAATTAATATTGTAATAGAGGTAAAGGGGAAGACGAAAGATAATCCGAATGCCAGGTTGGACTTAGAAGAAATATATAGACGTCCTACGTTACATTTGATAGAGGAGGGGAACAGAAAGTTAAAGCAGCCTAAGTCATTTTCTCACTGGAGAAGGAGGATAAAGGGAGACTTTTTAGGTAGATTCTTGGTCTAAAATTTCCAGATGGGTACGTGTCAAACTTGAGAAGATGCGTCGACCTCAAGGAGAACAAACTGGCGGGTATGAAGAGCCATGATTGTCACGTATTCATGGAGAGGTTAATTTCGATTGTATTTCAGGAATTCTTACTGCATGTCGTTTGGGATCTATTGACAGAGCTCAGCATATTCTTCAGATATCTTCGTTCTACTAAGTTGCTCGTCGATCGTCTAGAAAAGCAAGAGAAAGATATTGCGGTAACACTGTGCAAGCTTGAGAAGGTATTTCCTCCTGGATTCTTTGACTCTATGGAGCATTTGCCAATTCATCTTTTCTATGAGGCACGTGTCGGTTATTGGTGGATGTACCCCTTCGAGCGACATCTGAATCACTTAAAGAGAAAGATAAAAAATAAGGCACGGGTTGAGGGCTCTATTTATGAAGCTTATGTTCTCGAGGAGATTATAAATTTTTGCTCGACGTATTTTAAACCTCGTATTGCTACTAATAGAACGAGAGCTCCGAGAAACGATGACGAATATCAGGAATCTAATGATGCAATACTGAAAGAATTCAATGCGTCCGAAACGCCTTCGGAAAAAATAAAGAAGAGATATTTGAATGACAATGAGCTAAGGGCTGCTTAGTTGTATATATTACTCAACTGCGACGAGGATGAATTGGAGAAGTTAGAGGGGTAAGTAATTAATACGTCCACGTTTACGTCATCTTAATGTAATAGTATAAGCTACTATTATGTTACTAATCAGCGGTTGCTTCGTTGTTTTTCAGCACATATAATGATGAGCTGAGGTTGGTTAGACCATACATAACAGACGAAGAAGTATAACAAGAAATGAGACACCATTTTACTTCTTGGTTGAGTGCATATATAAGGAGCTTGGTAATTACTTTTTCTGTATGCACTTGCACAATAAATAACATACTATCGCTACTTTGGTATTAAGGTCGATCGTCTAATAACATCCGAGACTGAATCTATTAGAACTCTAGCCAAGGGACCAATTACTGCCGTCAAAATATGACCAAGTTACAATATGAATAGGTTTAAGTCAACAAATGCTTCGATCAGAGACAGCTTTCTGGATCTTGATTCCACGAAAAATAGTTATTTGTGTATCAAATCTTCGAACTACAAAGACATCGATCCAGGCAATAATTTTTTTGGCATCTTACGAGAGATTATGGAGTTGACATATAGTTATGGCACAGAACCTGCTAAGATCGTGTTATTCAAGTGTTAATAGTTTGATCCGATTCAAGATCAAGGTTGGAAAATTGACAAGCATGGTCTTGTGGATATGAACTATAAGCGTAGATATCAAGGCTACGAACCATTTGTCCTATCAAGTCAGGCTCAGCTCGTGTACTTCACAACTTATCCTAGACGGGGGACAGCGAGGTCGGATTGGTGGGCAGTATGCAAGACTAAAGCTAGAAATACCTTTGATATTGACGAAATAGCTTATCAGGATGACGAGCTACCTCTTGTAACAAATATTATAGATGTGGACTCAACGGAAGTTACTCATTACACGACTAATAATATAGAAGATGTAGAATTATCCGAAGAGAAAGACGAAGACAAAGACAAAGTAGATCAAAGTGACAATGAGGAGGAAGAGGAAGAGGAAGAGGAAGAGGAAGAGGAGGAAGAGGAAGGCAAAAAAGATAAATTTTCTGAAGATGATTGAAAATAAAATATTTTGCCTGTAGAATGTACTATATTTTGACTGTAGAATATACTATTTTGACGAAGATATGTATTATATTTTGACTATTGAATGTACTATCCATTTAGACTTGTGACACCACTAGTTATTTACTGTGCAATTCTATGAATGTTGTGAGATATGCATAACATTTTGACTGTAGAATGTACTATATATTAGTGTATTTCTTTATTCATCATATGTTGTTATCAGGTATGACAGGACGACGCAGAGCGTTCGGCAGGTCCCGAGGTAGACGGAGTGCTCCTCCGCTACTGCCTACTGTTGGTTCTGGATCCTCGTCGCTTAGTACTCCAGTACATCGACCAGTCACATCTCCAACTCCGACGACGTTACGTGGCAGGACACCTGGGACGAGTAGTTTCAGGCCTGATAGTTCTCCCTCATCTACCGTTCCTCCTGCTGACGGAACCATGGAGACAGATGAGCATATGGAGGAGGTCGAGTTGACGTCATCCCAGCATCAGCTAGATCCTCCATGCGCACCTCCGGAGGAGACGAGGACAGAGATTTAGGTCGACGGTACAAAGTAAGTCAATTAGATGGTTTAGCATCATATATATCGTGTATATCTTTATTCATCATATATTGACATTTTTGATAAAAATAATTATCTCTGTATAGATATCGTTCCTCGTCGGTACAGAGATGCCTGGGCCTCTTTCTGAGGAATAACCATGGTGGCCCTTAGATCAACTACTCTGATGCTCAGGAGAAGAGGAAGGGTTCTGGTTTGCACACTTCAAGGTAAAAATATATTATATCAATAATCTAATTTATGCATATTATATAACTTACTAAATTACTTATTGTAGCAAACGTATTTCTATCCACCGCACCGGACTGAGTTGACCGAGCAGATGTTTCCTGCCGTTGCCGCCAAGCTGATCCTTGATGCTCTGGATGACCAGAAGGCTCGTGATCGCGAAGGAAAACTGATCCAAGGTTGGATCACGCATGAGTGGTGGACTGCGATGAGGGCTAGATTCGACGATCCGAGGTACAAAAAAGGTCTAAGAAGGCCAAGGTGGCTAGGCAGAAGGCAGCAAAGTGGTGTGATGGCTCGATTCCGATGACGAAACATTTTCGTCGTTTGGTATATTTTTTATTTCAGATATTTTTTTTTAATACAAGTACGATAAAATGGTAGTAGATAAAAGGTTTAATTTTAGTACTAAATAATATATTTTTAACAGGTACAGAGGGGTGAGGATGCAAACATGGTGACCGTCTTCCTGGCTACCCATCGAAAGGGCGAGAATCTCATTGATGAGAGGGCCTCGCAGACCTATGTAAGTATTACTTTACTTTGTGCTAATTTTAATATAACTTAGGCAATTATCGACTATCCAAACTTTTCTAGGCCGAGTATCTTAGGCTGCGTGAGCAGGCGACTGCTAGTGCACCTACAACGGGAGAGGCTGGTACTTTCTTGCAGCCCTCTCCACCTCCGTCGACGGACGAACTGTGGGTGACCGCCCCTGGTGGTCTCCAGAGCGGTACGTACTATGGTATGGGATCCTATGGCGCCCTTGTTGCGATGCAGTCATCTAGGGCCTCCACGGCAAGTGCGCATTGCCCACAGCCCTCACAGTCATCGGCCCGAGTCCAGGAGACCGTTTACCTTCAGATTGCGTCTCTCCGTAATGAGTTGCTGCAAAGGATGTAGGAGCATCCCCTGTCCCAGCCGCAGGCGGATGATGCGACGCTCATCGCACGATTTGATATGCTCGAGAGCAGCATCATGGAGCTCCGGGATATGACAGCTGAACTTAGAGCGTCGACAGAGCGCAGCGTGACGGAGCTGCAGGCATCACAGCTGTCCTTGGGCAAGAGGCTAACATTGATGCAGGATTCAATGGTTCATAGCAGTACGAGGCTATTATCTACCATGGATTTATACAACCATCGACTAGCAGAGTTGGAGCGGATACGTCCTCCTGGTGTGCCTTCATCGACACAGACTCCACCAACGTCACTGCCTTCTCCATCGACATCGGTGTTGATTTCACGGGAGCAGTATGATCTGTTCTTATCCCTGATGCAAGCCGGTGTTCATCCTCTTGTAGATCCGCAATAGTCCTAGCTAGGACCGTTTATTGATTGTTTGTGTTTCAGACCTATGATATTTGGTCATTTATGAATATTCTTTATTTTTTAGGCATTCAGACATTATTTCTTGTATTCTTTAGGACGGGGCTTTCAGACTCAATTGTGTGGATATTTTTTGTATTTTTTACGACGAGATTTTCTCCTGACTCGGTTTGTAATCTCAATGTTTCGTTTTCTTTAAATTTAATTGTATTATTCATACTAAATGTATGTTAATTTATCGGTGTTGAGTATTCAACCGAATGGGGTTGGTGAACCCAGCAAATTTAATGGAGGGTTGCTCCGGGTCTATTTGTACAAATTGTGAATTCATAAACTGTAGGAAGAATGGTTTAAAAATAATTCAATATTCATTTTTTTTATTTTTTTACTGTATCTTTAGCGACATTTTAGCGACGTTTTTTAGCAACATTTTGCGACGTTTAGCGATGTTTATATACGTCGCTAAATACGTCGCTGAGTACGTCGCTATAGACGTCGCTAAACACGTCGCTGCCCGTCGCAAATATGCTGACATGGCAGTATTGTCAGGTCAATATAACGTCGCTAAATGAGCCGCACAACGTCGCTAAAAAAAAACTTAGCGACATATAGTGACAAATAATACATCGCTAATTTAGCAACGTTGCATCGCTACACGTCGCTAATATAGCGACGCATTTACGTCGCTAGAAAACGTCAGAATAGCAACATTTTACGACATTTTTCCGGTTAGCAACTAGTTTAAAGGCAACTTCAACGTAACGTCGCTAAAATTATTTAGCGACATTTTTTTGCCGTTTAGCGACGTTTCGTGATGTCGCTAATTTGACTTATTCTGGTAGTGTTGATACTAAATCATGTCTAACAATTGAAGGATAACTAGTAGGAGATCTCTATAGAAATTATGAACTATATAGGGGCTCACAACTCAAGTATCACACACATACCATAGGTTATACCCAAGTATTGTAGGTTTTCGCTCAAATCCAATTCTAACATCAACCCAAACTAATACATTTAACATTAACATAAAAACTATAATAAATATAGCACTAAATTTTTACACACACATGTACACACACACACACACATGATATAAATATATGAAGGACACACACGCACACACACACACACACACACATAGAGGACACACGCACACACATGACATGTGATACACACGCGGAGAGAGAGAACACAAACACATACACACACAGAGAACACACACACACATAGAGAGGACACACACACACACACACATACATAGAGGAGACAAACACACACAAAGGACACACACACACATAGAGGACACATGACACACACACACACACACACACACACACACACACATGATAGAGAGAGAGTGTCAGGGTTTACCTAACCGCGCGGAGGGTGGTCAACCATGGAGAGGATGAGGCGCCCGAGGCGGCGACAGTGTGGCATGCTGGAGGGGATTCGGAGGGAGTCACGGGGGGGGGGGGGGGGGAGTCGTACGGGAGCACGATCGCGGGGGGTGGGGTTCAAAATTTTGGGAGTTTTGAAAAGGGAAAAATAAAATCTGAACCCTATATGAATATATTTTAGCGACGTCTCAAACGGACGTCGCTAAATGTCATAGTAAATATAAATTAGCGACGTGTTATAGGTCGTCAAACGTCACTATTTTTAAAATTTTAAAATAACTTAGCGACGTATATTAAAAGATATTACTAAACGTCGCTATTTACAAAAAAATGAGTGACGTTCAGCCACTCTTAGCGACGTCTATTCCCTCAATACTGAAAGTAGTTGCTGAAATTCGTTAACCGTCGCTATTTGTGACGTATTGGGACATCTTTTTTTGGAGTCGCTAAATTTATGAAAATTAGTTACGTTATTTTTTGACGTCGCTAATTGGCCAAATTTTGGTAGTGGCGGCCTGGTGCTATACAGCCTGGTGCTATGCGGCCAGGGGCTATGTTGCCAGGGGCTACACGGCCAGGCGCAATGTGTCACGCCCCAGTCCCAAATATCGAGGGACTGGACGTGTGATAATGTCACGCCCCAGTCCCAAAATACCGAGGGACTGGACACGTGATAATGGCCAGCAGTACGCACCGATGGACAACCCAATTTAATGGATCCATCGGGGCATACTTAAGCTGTAATATAACAATAAGTAGATCCAGTGGTACAAGTCATAGTCTATACTAATCTCATCCACAACAAATAATCACAGATCAAATGACAGAAATGAAATAAATAAATAACTAACAAGTCTCAATAAAAGTGTCTCGGAGAACAATCCGAGTACAAGTCTGGTACATCAATGAAGTAGACTGGAAATAAAATAACTAGAACAGAAATAAATGAGTATCTCAAGCAATACTCAAGAGAAGTCCTCTGGTACAATCTCGTCCTCAGATCCTGGTTCTGCTCCAATGTAGGCACCTGCTCCTGCTAATGCCAATGCTCCGGTCCCGTAAACCTCGGGGTAGATCTCGTCTGCAATATCTGGGGACATAATCCGGATCCAGGTCCTCAGGGGACAGCAAGGTACAGAAAATACAAGCCAAAATAAATGCAGTGCAGCAATAAATGAACAATAGGGTGAATAAATAACCAGCTAAGTAATATGCAAATGAGAACATTATTCCATACTCGGGCTGAGACTACTACAGTATCAGTGTCGAAGAAACCCATAGCAGTATTTTCTCGAAGGGCCAGAACTGGTGCCATAGCTCTGTGTCAGAGACTAAGACACATCCAGATGTCAATATATAATATAATCAGCCTTTCATATGGTAATACTCTTCCCACCCAATGAAATCTCACGTCTCATGTCCATGACACGCAGGATCAAGACTAATGCAACAAGTCCGGATATAATCTAAGCATGTAAACTGTATATGTCGTAAACCTGTATCCTATACAGAATCACCATGAATATCTCAGGAAGATTTTGTCTCATGAATGGTGTCAAGTTTCCTGGGTATACTGTACTTGATAAGACAAGTACGAGAATGTAAAGTGTCACGAATATCCATCTCTAGATGACAGTACCCAACACCGCGTACGATGTTGGCACCCGACTAATAATCGGACGCTAAGTACGTCACACGATCCTAGGTTAAGCATGCACAATAATATAAAAGAATCAAAGAGAATATGTAACAAGACTGCAAAGTTTGGCAAGGTACACTTGCCTGGGGTCCTGGCTCCAACTGCAACTCTGGTCTCAGTGGGATCTGCAGGTACTACTCCGGTTGCTGAAATAAACATCACCAATAGATTCAGAAAATATCAAATAGCTAGAAACGCCTGTCCTTACGTCCAATTTGGACACAAGGGCAAAAACGACATTTTCGGGCCAAAGCGGGGTCCACATGTGGGCCACTTTGCACCGAAAAGCGTGTCAGGATCAAAGGTCTCCAAATTCATCAAACTCAGTGTCAACAAGTCAGGAACGATGATACGAACCCAACGGAACTTCCAGAATTGGATTCCGATGTGCCGATCACAAAATCGCCCGTCCAGTGGAGCCTGTGGGGCCCACGATACGCGATTTTACCAACGTTCTCAGAATCGAACCAAACTTGGGTCACAAGACCAGCGTATTGCTACGAGTTCGATGGCACAAGTTTCGTCTCGATCCGACGTGTGTACACAAAGTTACAGTGTGTTCCAGAATCGACGGATACGGGACGGTGTCGGCGGATACGCGTTGATTCCGGTGTGCACGCACACCCGAATTGACTTCTGCAAAATCCTACACGTCCGTATCGACGTCGCGCACGTTTCGGTAAAGACCGCGTGCGACCAAGTCATCCCGTTTGGCGGGGCGTACCCAGTTCCGGGGTGAATCGGGTCGTCATTTCTCCTGTTTTTGGATCGCGGTGTGCGATCACCACAGGACGCGATGCCCCGAGCGGTTTATCCGGGCACCGAGAGGGTCATACAGGTTTCGCAACACAATTGACGGAATTGGAAACGGGTCAGCGAGGAGAGAGAAAAGAGTACCTGAACAGGGCTCCGCGATGACGATTCTCACGTGTCCGAGTCGTGTCCGTGTCCTGTGCTGCGTTTAGGTTCTAGGGTTAGGGTTAGGGTTTCGCCGGAGTTCGTCGGAGGAAGGCTGGGCTCGGGGCGGTCGTGGAGATACAGGGGACGGTGGAGGCGGCGAGGCCAGGGGGTTGCACGGTTGCTGCTCCGGTGATGGCGCCGGTGGGGGAATCGGGAAACGATGAGCCGTGGGAGGAGGATGAGCGGCGGAGCGAGGAGGAGATAAGCGGGGTATGGAGGTTAGGGTTCAGGCGAGCTGGGTGGTCGAGGGGTTCGATGGTCGACGAGGGCAGAGGCGGAGATGGGAAGGCTGAGGAGGGTGACGACAGGGAGGAGGAGGCGACTAGGGTTACGGCAAGGGGGGGAGGCGGCGCTCGGCTGTTTAGGGTTCAGGGCTGAGGGGTTCGGGGGTTGAACGGAGGAGTTGGGCGGAGGAAGGCGGTCGATGATCGGGCGAGGCACGAGCGGTTAGGGTGGCGGCGTCGATTGCAGGGGACGGCGGCGCGGGCGGTGAGAGGGAGGTGGAACTGGAGGTGGTGATGGGAGAGGGAGAAGGAGAGGGCTCGGCTGCGACGTGGCAGAGTCGAGCGGCGGCTCGGGGATGTGTCATCGGCGGAGCGGCGCTGCACGGATGTCGAGAAGGAGGCGGCGCGGATCCCGAGGCCTACAAATAGGCTGCTACAGTGATTCCGAGGTGATTTGGGATTAGGGTTTGGTTCGGGTCGGGTCTCAAGCGGGTCGGGTCGGACCCGGATCCGACCCGCTAGGGCCTAGGGGCGGTTCACTAGACCGGGTCCGGTTTGGTTCAGTGTGGTTTGGTCTGAGTTGGTTTTAATTGAAATAAACCCGGTTTATTTAAGGGGTTCAAGATGGTTTAATTTATAAATAGTTTTTAGGGCTTTAAAGGGGTTTCCGGAATCCAATAAATCCGCAGAAAATTACCCCGTGCTCGATTTTTCATTTTACACCATAAAATATTATTTTCATAATATTTAATATTAATTAATAGCAATTAAAAATCATTTAATTAGAAAATACCTTGGTTTTAATGACAGAAAAATCCCGAAAAATTCCAGAAAAATTCTTGAAAAATCAGGGGGCTTACAGATAATGGCCAGCAGCACGCACCGATGGACAAACCTAATTTAATGGATCCATCGGGGCATACTTAAGCTGTATTACAACAGTCAGGGTTTACTATTCTCATCCACAGAATAAAGATAGCAATAACAGCAAAAGAAATAAACAACATCCAGTTACAAGTAGTTAAAAATCGGAGAACAACCCGATATTAAGTATGTTACAACAGTTCATTTAAACAGGAAAATAAAGAGTTTATTGGCCAAATAAAACTGAGCATGGCGAAGCAGTTGTTCAGGAGAAGTTCTCAGCGAGCACCTCGTCCTCACGTTCCGGTACTGCTCCGAGAAGTGCTCCTGTTCCGTATACCTCTGGATAAACCTCGTCTGCAAATCCTGGGGACATAATCCGGATCCAGGTCCTCAGGGGACATAGCAAGGTACAAGAAAGCTCAAGCCAAAATAAATACAGTACAGCAAATAATGAAACAATAGGGTCAACTATATAACCATCTATGTGAAATGCAAGTTGAGAGCATCACTAGAACTTAGGCTGATACCACTACAAGCTCTGTGTCGGGGAGCCGGTAGCAGTTATACTATGAGTTTTACTATGTGTTTACTATGGATTTTATATATATATAATCAGCCTGTAGCCTGTGTGTCTCTCCCCACCCAATGTAATCATACGTCTCATGTCCACAATGTCTCATGTCCACGTCACGTAAGATCATATCTAATGCAGTGAGTCATATTATGTCTATGAATATAACATCTAGGAATATAATATAATGTCTATGCCAATCCTGCAATCTACACAGAATCACCTTGAATATTTTAGGAAGATTCTGTTTCATGATTTGTGTCAGGTGTCCTGGGTATAATGTACTTGATATGGCAAGTACGAGAATGTAAATGTCACGATATCCATCTCTAGTTGACCTTACACAACCCCGCGTACAGTGTTGGCATCCGACTATTAATCGAAAGCTAAGTAAGTCAAACGGCCCTAGGTTTAAGCATGTACACAGTTAATTAAGTCAAGTAATTAAGTAACAATACTGCAGGATATTGGCAAGGTACACTTGTCTTAGTTTTCGGCTCCAATTGTAGCTCTGACTTCAGTGAGGATTGCAGGCAGTACTCCGGTTGCTGAAATAGATATCACCATCAGATCCAGAAAATATTAATCAACTAGAAACTCCTGTCCTTGAGTCCAATTTGGAGACAAGGGCAAAAATGATATTTCGGGTTAACGGCGGGGTCCACATGTGGGCCGCTTTGCACCGAAAAATACGTCAGGGCCAAAGGTCTCCAAAATAGTCTAACTTAGTGTTAACAGGTCAGGAACGATGATACGAACCCAACGGAACTTCCAGAATTGGATTCCGATGAGCCGGTCTCAAAATCGCCCGTCGAGTGGAGCCTGTGGGGCCCACGACACGCGATTTTGTCAACGTTCTCAGAATCGAACCAAACTTGGCTCACAGGACCAGCGTATTGCTACGAGTCCGATGGCGCAAGTTTTGTCTCGATCTGACGTGTGTACACTAAGTTACAGCGAGATTCAGAAAGGTCAGATATGGGGCGATATCCGCGGATACGCACTGATTCCGGTGTGCACGCACATCCGAATCAACTTCTGCAAAATTTTGCACGTCCGTATCAACGACGCGCACGTATCGGTGAAGACCGCACGCGACCAAGTCGTCCCGTTTGGCGAGGCGCACTCAGTTCCGGGGTGAAACATGGCGTTGGTTTTCCTATTTTTGGATCGCGATTCGCGATCACCACAGGACGCGATGCACCGAGCGGGTTATACGGGCACCGAGGGGGTCATACAGGCTACACGATGCAACTGACGGAATCGAAAATTGAGCTACGAGAAGAAAGATACGAGTACCTGAACAGGGCTTGGAAAACAGCGTTTCTTGTGTCCGACACGTGTCCGACACGTGTCCGAGAAGCTAGGGTTAGGGTTCTGTCTACTGACGGAGATCGCCGGAGGAGGGTGGCGCGGTTGGAGGCGGGCCGGAGAGGCTGGGGGCGTCGCTGGCTGGAGGCGGGCTGTTGCAGGGCTCGGCGTCGGAGGCTCGGGGACGGCCGGAGCTCGAGCGGAGAGAGGCCGGAGGCAGCGGGGTCAGCCGGCTGAACGAGGAGGATGGCCGGGTCGAGGCTGAGCGGGATGCACGGCGGGGACGAGGGCCTGAGGCGGGAGGCGTGGCGGATCTGGAGGTGGAGCCGGAGTAAGAGGAGGAGGTTAGGCGGGAGGCTAGGGCAGCAAGTCGGCCGGAGAAGCGGGCGGCGGCTAGGGTTCTTATAGGGGAGGAGGAAGGCGGTGGGACGGCCGGTTCGGGAGGTGAAGGGGCACCGGTAGAGGGAGAGGAAGAGGGAGCGGCCGACGGCGGCCGTTGCGGGAGCGGAGGCGACGCAGGGAGGCGAGCGGGCGGCGGCGGCCGGCGGAGCTGAAAAGTCGGGTCCGAGCGGTTGGGAGAGGAGAAGTCGGCGGGTCGGGCGGGTCCAAGCGGGTCGGGTCTAACCCGGATCCGACCCGCTAGCTGAGCGGTCCGGTTCGGGTAGACCGGCCGGTCCGGTTCGGTTTTATTATGTTTTCGGTTTGGTTTTATTATTGGGTTTATATAATTAGGTTAAATTTAATAAATAGTTTTAATGCTTTAAAAATCCATCCGGGGTCCAATAAATTTCTGAAAAATTAGCCTATGTCGATTTTTTATTTTACACTAGAAAATATAATTTTTATCACATTTTAATATTATTTAATATTATCTAAAAATCCTTTAATTACAAAATACCCTGATTTTAATTCCTGAAAAATCTCAGAAAATTACAGTAAATTGGGGGAAAATTCTAAATTATGAATTTTTGAAAATCAGGGAGATTACAATCTATCCCCCTAAGAGGATTGCATCCTCGCAATCAAAGAATAACCGGTCAACGGAGATAACACGGTTGAAAATTTTATTCGAAACACATCAAGATTAAGAAAAGTCAAGGTTGTGGGTTTAACACATTGGGAAAATCATTTCCCTAAGCAATAGAATTTCCCAATTATAGGAAATCTAAAATTTTTTTTTACAGTTTTTAAAAAAAAATAGGCTTATTCTTTTAAAAACATACCAGGTTAACATTTATAAAATATTCTAGGTTATTTAGCAAGTTCAAAAATTACTTAGGTGATCACTAGGTTATCTATTATTAGCAAGTTAAAACTGTTAAGTCTAAGGTCACGAACCAGCAGGCACGAAGTAAAGCAATAATGGAAACAGAAAACTATAGAAACTTACGCGCATTAGCTACTCCTTGGTTCTGTGCGTCTTCCAAGGTCATCGCAAAGGCTTGTCCGCGTCCTTGCGGTGGATTCCTTTGTTGCTGCTGGGCTTGTTGGAAGAGTGCTGCCTGTGGTGCCAAGGGCGGTCTGTGTTGATACCCTTCCGGTGCTGGTAGAGCTTGTTGGTTTGCCCTTGGTGCTCCTCCTCGATGATAGGGACAATCCTTGGCTAAGTGTTGATTGGTTCCGTAAATCAAGCATAATCCTAACTTGTGTCTGCAGTCCTTCTCAGTATGGCCTACCTTGCCACAGTATTGACATGTAGGTAATGTCTGCGGAGAGGCTCTGGGTGGCTGGTGTATATGAGGCCTCTTTGCAGCTTCTTCTTGTGGTGCTTTGGCTGATGTGGAAGACCGTTTCAGACTGGTCTCTCTCCTGGTGACGCGTTCCATGCGTCGGGCTGCAGCGAGAACGTCCGAGTAAGAGGTAGGTGCGACGGATCCGATGAGTCTCTGCAACTCAAAGTTTAGTCCATCGAAGAACTTCTCAGCCTTCTCTTCTTCCGTCGGGATCAAAGTAGGGGCGAAGCGACTTAGACGAATGAACTCTGCGTTGTACTCCTCCACTGTCATGCTGCTCTGAGTGAGACGATTGAACTTATCCCGAAGTTCTGATCGAGCGATAGTCGGAATGTACATCTCTTGAAAGAGTCTGGAGAACTCTTCCCAAGTGACTCGGTCTGGTCCGAGCCTGGTCTCTTCAGATAGCCACCAGTGATGAGCATTGTCCGTCAACTGCATTCTGACGGCGGTCATTGTAAACCCCCTGATTTTTCAAGATTTTTAAAACTAAATTTTTCAGAATTTTCTGGGATTTTTCGGAAATTTTTGCTAATTAAAAACAAGGTATTTTTGGCATTAAATAAAATTAAATGATTTTAAAATATATTAAAATATTATGAAAACAATATTTTTGGGTGTAAAATAAAATACTGGACTTAGAGTAATTTTCTGGGAATTTATTGGACCCCGAAAACATTTTTAAAATGCCCGAAAACTAATTTTTAAATTAAATTAAATAAACCCAAACCAACCGGACTGAACCGGGTTCAAACCGGCCAGAACAGGTTGAACCCGGTCCAGCTAAACTGGACCGGTCCACCCGCCTAGCGGGTCGGGTCGGGTCCACCCGTCCCCGCCCGAACCCGCAGACCCGACCCGGAGACCCATTCTCCTCCCCCACGCCTCTGAATCCCGACTCTTCCGCCGGCCACGTCGCCGGAGCCCTCGTCGCCCCCTCCGGCCCACAACCCCACGACCCCGGCCACCTGGCCGCCTCACCCGGCCACCCCTCCAGCTCACCGCCCCTATAAAACCCCTTCCTCCCCGATCGACCCCGACCTAACCCGCCTCCGGCCGCCTCTGATCGACTCCGCCGCCGACACCCTCCTCTCCGCCAGGCCTCCCATCGCCGAGCCATCGCCAGCGCCGCCATCTCCTCCCCCTTCCTCCTCCTCGCCGCCAGAACCTCGGCCCGCAGCCGACCCCGAGCCTCCCTCGCCCGAGCCCTGTGCCGCCTGCGCCGCCTCCCAGCGCCGCCGCACCGCCTCCCAGCGCCGCCGCACCGCCCTCGGCCACCTCCTGCGCCCCCGCCTCCGGCCGCAGTGCCGCCCCCTCCGCCTCAGCTCCGGCAGCATCCTCAAAATCCTAACCCTATGTGCCAGCAACCGGACACTTCGTGTCGACACGGACACGAAAACTCGATTTTCTGGAGCCCTGTTCAGGTACCCGTTTCTTTCTCCTCGTAGCTCTGTTTTTTATTCCGTCTGTTGCGTCGCGAACCCTGCGTGACCCTCTAGGTGCTCGTGTAACCCGCTCGGGGCATCGTGTCCTGTGGCGATCGTGAACCGCGATCCAAAAACAGAAAAAATAACGCCCTGTTTTACCCCAGAACTGAGTACGCCCCGCCAAACGGGACGACTTGGTCGCGTGCGGTCTTCAAAGATACGTGCGCGTCGTTGATACGGGCATGTAGGATTTCACAGAAGTTGATTCGGATGTGCTTGCACACCAAAATCAACGCGTATCCGCGGACACCGTCCGGTATCCGTCAGTTCTTGAACGCGTCCTAACTCTGTGTATACATGTCAGATCGAAACGAAACTTACACCATCGGACTCATAGCAATACGCTGGTCCTGTGACCCAAGTTTGGTTCGATTCTGAGAACGTTGACGAAATCATGTGTCGTGGGTCCCACAAGCTCCACTTGACGGACGATTTTGAGAACGGCTCATCGGAATCCAATTCTGGAAGTTCTGTTGAGTTCGTATTATCGTTCCTGACCTGTTGACACTAAGTTGGATAAATTTGGAGACCTTTGACCCTGACGCATTTTTCGGTGCAAAGCGGGCCCACATGTGGACCCCGTTTTGACCCAAAATTATCATTTTTGCCCTTGTCTCCAAATTGGACTCAAGGACAGGTATTTCTAGCTATTTGATATTTTCTGGATCTGATGGTGATATTTATTTCAGCAACCGGAGTACTACCTGCAAATTCTGCTGCTGCCAGAGCTACAATTGGAGCCGGAACACCAGGCAAGTGTACCTTGCAAACTTGCAGTTCTTGTTATTTATCCCTTTGACTTATATATATATATATATATATATATATATATATATATATATATATATATATATATATTTGTGCATGCTTGACCTAGGACCGTGTGACTTACTTAGCGTCCGATTAATAGTCGGGTGCCAACACCGTACGCGGAGTTGTGTAACGTCATTTAGAGATGAATATCGTGACCCTTTACATTCTCGTACTTGTCTTATCAAGTACATCATAACCCAGGACACTTGACACTATTCATGAGACAGAATCGTCCTGAGATATTCGTGGTGATTCTGTATAGGATACAGGTTTATGACATAGACATTATATTCCTAGACATTATATGACTTGTGAATTAGCTATGATCCCGCTGACATGGACATGAGATGTTATGGTCATGATATGCGTGGTTACATTGGGTGGGGAGAGACACACAGGCTACAGGCTGATTTATATATATATTTATTATGGTGAGGCCAGACTCTATATCAGAGCTAGGCACTCTATTAGTGTTATATTTATTGTGAGGCCTCAGACTCTATATCAGAGCTAGGCACTCTATTAGTTATATTACTGCTACCGGCTCCCCGACACAGAGCTTGTAGTGGTCTCAGTCTGAGTTTAGTGATGCTCTCAAATTGTATTTCACATAGCTGGTTATATAGATTACCATGCTTATTTTATTTACTATTATACTGCATTTTGGCTTGTATCTTCTGTACCTTGTTACGTCCCTCTGAGGACCTGGTCCCTTGCCAGTTTTGCAGCATAGACCGCTGTGGAGCCGGGTTGGAGTTGCTGATGTGTGTTGCTTTGTCATGCATAATTTGGTGCCAGGTACTTACATATTTTCTTCCGGAATATTGGTTATTATTCATATTATTTATTCATCTGCTGATATAGCCTAGTTTTATAGACTCATATTCCTTTCTCGAGTCTATTCGAGCTTATGGGCTACTGGCGGCCGACTTTAGCACATGTAGCTCATTCTTGTATATCCTGCTCATTGTGGATTGAGGCATAGGTATTTATATTCACTTGATTATATAGATAGTGACCCTTTTAGTACAGCTTATACGTATTCGAATAGGACCAGAGTCTGGTCGAATGCGTAGCTGGCATGTTACGTATTCCTGGTCCTACGTATTTTGGGACTGGGGCGTGACATATTTTTGTGGTGGCCCATGCAGGTCCTGATTAAATCGCTTTGGTTACTTTTCGTTACCGAACGAGCCTGTAATCAAGGTTAGCAGTGTTAGCATCTCAATCCACAATTGACTTGAAAATTCTTTAGCACTTGATTATCGCCCTTGGACCTCGTAATTGTACTCTTTCAAATCTCCTCGACATCCTTATTATTGTTTATCATCTCTTCCTGTTTCGGAGAGATAAATGATCGTGCACGGTGTTTCCTCCAGAAGCGGATCCTCGTCAAGGCAGAAGAAGTTATGCTGGATATAGATATTTGAAGACGGTTACCCTTAGTAGGATAGTAGATAGGTTATTCCTATATGCTAGAGTTAGTGTAGAGTTTAGCATGAGAATTGAATATAGTATCAAAGACCTAGAACTAATAAAACCTTACCCTTGCTTATAGGTAGCAAGTAATTTGGAAGTATTGGAAGAAAGGAAAGAGGGTTTAACTCTAAATACTTAGGGAATACATAGCTAGATTCTAGGGATCAGATGTGACTCATGATGGTGATACAAGGAATTGTATTGTGACCTTAAGAAAATGGAACCTTAGATAGCAGGCCATAGTGGTTAAATCTTTAGATATCTTGTGACTTTTAGTATCAAGATTTGATCTAATGACCCAGCTGTTACACCCCTACTATTGTGCCAAAGAAGAATAGGACGGTACGTCTGTGTATAGGACATTGAACCCTGTAACCATCAAGAACCGGCCTTCCTTGCCATGCATTGACAACCTATTTGACCAGTTGAGGGATGCGAGTGTATTCCCAAATATAGATCTTGGATTCGGTTATCACTAGATTAGAGTACATAGAGAGGATATACAGAAAATAACCTTCAGGACCAAGTATGGACACTAGGAGCTCTTAGTTATGTCGTTAAACCAAAGCACCATCTGTGTTCAAGAGTTTGATGAAAGGAGTTTTTACCTGGACAAGTTAGTGGTTGCATATTGATGACATCTTGATATATTCCGAGAGCCACGTAGAGCACGAGCAGCACTCTTTCAGCAGGCCCGACAGCAGAAGAGGGCACCACCGCAAGGGCATGGGACAAGCTTTCGCAAATGACTTTGGATGACGCACAGACTCATGGAGTAGCTAATGCGCGTAAGTGATTCGTAACTGCCATTTTTAGTATTGTTTAGCTCGTGCATATTGGTTCGTGACCTCAGCCCCAACCTAGTAATTTGGAACTTGTTAATAATAACTTAGTTTTCTAAAAATTATAGTTTTCTTGCTTTAACTAGATTTTCTTTACTCTGGAAAGTGCATAACTTTCATTCTTAGGAAAACGATATTTTCCCTAAGTGTCTTGTGATGTATCTCGAACAATGCTTGCAACCGTGTCATCTCTGCTGACCGGTTATTCTTTGATTGCGAGGACGCAATCCTCTTAAGGAGGGTAGATTGTAAACCCCCTGATTTTTCAAGATTTTTAAAACTGAATTTTTCAGAATTTTCTGGGATTTTTCGGGAATTTTTGCTAATTAAAAACAAGGTGTTTTTGGCATTAAATAAAATTAAATGATTTTAAAATATATTAAAATATTATGAAAATACTAGACTTAGGGTAATTTTCTGAAAATTTATTGGACCCCGAAAACATTTTTTAAATGCCCGAAAACCAATTTTTAAATTAAATTAAATAAACCCAAACCAACCGGACTGAACCGGGTTCAAACCGGCCTGAACCGGCTGAACCCGGTCCAGCTAAACAGGACCGGTCCACCCGCCTAGCGGGTCGGGTCGGGTCCACCCGCCCCCGCCCGAACCCGCAGACCCGACCCGGAGACCCATTCTCCTCCCCCACGCCTCTGAATCCCGACTCTTCCGCCGGCCACGTCGCCGGAGCCCTCGCCGCCCCCTCCGGCCCACAACCCCACGACCCCGGCCACCTGGCCGCCTGACCCGGCCACCCCCCCAGCTCACCGCCCCTATAAAACCCCTTCCTCCCCGATCGACCCCGACCTAATCCGCCTCCGGCCGCCTCTGATCGACTCCACCACCGACACCCTCCTCTCCGCCAGGCCTCCCCTCGCCGAGCCCTCCCAGCGCCGCCATCTCCTCCCCCTTCCTCCTCCTCGCCGCCAGAATCTCGGCCCGCAGCCGACCCCGAGCCTCCCTCGCCCGAGACCTGCGCCGCCTCCCAGCGCCGCCGCACCGCCCTCGGCCACCTCCGGCGCCCCCGCCTCCGGCCGCAGCGCCGCCCCCCTCCGCCTCAGCTCCGGCAGCATCCTCAAAACCCTAACCCTAGGTGCCAGCAACCGGATACTTCGTGTCGACACGGACACGAAAACTCAGTTTTCTGGAGCCTTGTTCAGGTACCCGTTTCTTTCTCCTCGTAGTTCTGTTTTTTATTCCGTCTGTTGCGTTGTGAACCCTGCGTGACCCTCTCGGTGCCCGTACAACCCGCTCGGGGCATCGCGTCCTGTGGCGATCGCGAACCGCGATCCAAAAATAGAAAAAACAATATCCTATTTTACCCCAGAACTGAGTACGCCCCGCCAAACGGGATGACTTGGTCGCGTGCGGTCTTCACAGATACGTGCGCGTCGTTGATACGGGCATGTAAGATTTCGCAGAAGTTGATTCGGATGTGCGTGCATACCGGAATCAACACGTATCCGCGGACACCGTCCCGTATCCGTCAGTTCTGGAACGTGTCCTAACTCTGTGTACACACGTCGGATCAAAACAAAACTTACGCCATCGGACTCGTAGCAATACGCTGGTCCTGTGACCCAAGTTTGGTTCAATTCTGAGAACGTTGACGAAATCACGTGTCGTGGGCCCTACAGGCTCCACTTGACGGGCGATTTTGAGAACGACTCATCGGAATCTAATTTTGGAAGTTTCGTTGAGTTCGTATTATCGTTCCTGCCCTGTTGACACTAAGTTGGATGAATTTGGAGACCTTTGACCCTGACGCATTTTTCGGTGCAAAGCGGGCCCACATGTGGACCCCGTTTTGACCCGAAATTGTCATTTTTGTCCTTGTCTCCAAATTGGACTCAAGGACAGGCGTTTTTATCTATTTGATATTTTCTGGATCTGATGGTGATATTTATTTCAGCAACCGGAGTACTACCTGCAAATCCCGCTGCTGCCAGAGCTACAATTGGAGCCGGAACACCAGGCAAGTGTACCTTGCCAAACTTGCAGTTCTTGTTATTTATCCCTTTGACTTATATATATATATATATATATATTTGTGCATGCTTGACCTAGGACCGTGTGACTTACTTAGCGTCCGATTAATAGTCGAGTGCCAACACCGTACGTGGAGTTGTGTAACGTCATTTAGAGATGGATATCGTGACCCTTTACATTCTCGTACTTGTCTTATCAAGTACATCATAACCCAGGACACTAGACATTATTCATGAGACAGAATCATCCTGAGATATTCGTGGTGATTCTGTATAGGATACAGGTTTATGACATAGACATTATATTCCTAGACATTATATGACTTGTGCATTAGCTATGATCCCGCTGACATGGACATGAGACGTTATGGTCATGATATGCGTGGTTACATTGGGTGGGGAGAGACACACAGGCTACAGGCTGATTTATATATATATTTATTATGGCGAGGCCAGACTCTATATCAGAGCTAGGCACTTTATTAGTGTTATATTATTGTGAGGCCTCAGACTCTATATCAGAGCTAGGCACTCTATTAGTTATATTATTGCTACCGATTCCCCGACACAGAGCTTGTAGTGGTCTCAGCCTGAGTTTAGTGATGCTCTCAAATTGCATTTCACATAGCTGTTTATATAGATTACCCTGCTTATTTTATTTACTATTATACTGCATTTTGGCTTGTATCTTCTGTACCTTGTTACGTCCCTCTGAGGACCTGGTCCCTTGCCAGTTTTGCAGCATAGACCGCTGTGGAGCCGGGTTGGAGTTGCTGATGTGTGTTGCTTTGTCATGCAGGAATTTGGTGCCAGGTACTTACATATTTTCTTCCGGAATATTGGTTATTATTCATATTATTTATTCATCTGCTGATATAGCCTAGTTTTATAGACTCATATTCCTTTCTCAAGTCTATTCGAGCTTATGGGCTACTAGCGGCCGACTTTAGCACATGTAGCTCATTCTTGTATATCCTGCTCATTGTGGATTGAGGCATAGGTATTTATATTCACTTGATTATATAGATAGTGACCCTTTTAGTATAGCTTATACGTATTCGAATAGGACCAGAGTCTGGTCGAATGCGTAGCTGGCATGTTACGTATTCCTGGTCCTACGTATTTTGGGACTGGGGCGTGATAGTCATCCAACGTTCTCTTGGAAGTTCAGCTGCTTCCAACTGGTGTTGTATGTTGGTGAGCCACTCATGAACTTCGGTTGGTCCTTCTTTGCCGAAAAGGTATGGGGCTTGAGTTGACGGAAATCAGTGATAGACCCCGCTTCTGGTCGCCTAGCTTGTGGGTTCGCCTGCTCCAATGCGTTTACTAGGCTGGTTCTCAAAATCTCTGCCTCATGACGCTGTGCCTCCTGATGAATTTGTTGTTGGGCTTGCATCATTGCGTATATCATTTAAAATATTTGCTGCCCGTCTATAGGTTGCCCTGGTGGAAAGACAGGCATCTGTGGAGTGAACTGTGGCGGAGGGGGATGTCGTCGCGCCTGAACCTTGAATTATGCTGGGCTGCTCGATCGCTTTGAAAAGATTGTCCGCGATCTTCGGTGT
Organism: Iris macrosiphon; assembly: GCA_036927795.1. Classification (NCBI taxonomy): domain Eukaryota; kingdom Viridiplantae; phylum Streptophyta; class Magnoliopsida; order Asparagales; family Iridaceae; genus Iris; species Iris macrosiphon. The sequence goes on along the minus strand of JAYESA010000003.1, from coordinate 141,913,252 downwards.
CACTCCTTCATCATAAGTAACCACAACATCATGTGGTGTATTCAAGAGATTCTCGTCTCTGCTTCTTGGATCCATTACTCTGCATCAAAATAAACTATAAGAGGCGCACAGGATTCAAGGCAAGATGCAAGTCAAAAATTTAATTCGAATACGATATAGATATCAAAAACGTTTCAAGCAAGTGGATGAGATCCTAAAAATTTATCCTATTCTTAGTGCAGGCATGTTCGGTCCCTAAGTTAAAACCGAACAATTTAGTCGTTGACCTGCATGGGCCACCACAAAAACTATGTCACGCCCCAGTCCCAAATATCGAGGGACTGGACGCGTAATAATGGCCAGCAGCACGCACCGATGGACAAACCAATTTAATGGATCCATCGGGGCATACTTAAGCTGTATTACAATAGTCAGGGTTTACTATTCTCATCCACAGAATAAAGATAGCAATAACAGCAAAAGAAATAAACAACATCCAGTTACAAGTAGTTAAAAATCGGGGAACAACCTGATATTAAGTCTGTTACAACAGTTCATTTAAACAGGAAAATAAAGAGTTTATTGGCCAAATAAAACTGAGCATGGCGAAGCAGTTGTTCAGGAGAAGTCCTCAGCGAGCACCTCGTCCTCAGGTTCCGGTACTGCTCCGAGAAGTGCTCCTGTTCCGTATACCTCTGGATAAACCTCGTCTGCAAATCATGGGAACATAATCCGGATCCAGGTCCTCAGGGGACATAGCAAGGTACAAGAAAGCTCAAGCCAAAATAAATACAGTACAGCAAATAATAAAACAATAGGGTCAACTATATAACCATCTATGTGAAATGCAAGTTGAGAGCATCACTAGAACTTAGGCTGATACCACTACAAGCTCTGTGTCGGGGAGCCGGGTAGCAGTTATACTATGAGTTTTACTATGTGTTTACTATAGATTTTATATATATATAATCAGCCTATAGCCTGTGTGTCTCTCCCCACCCAATATAATTATACGTCTCATGTCCACGATGCCTCATGTCCACGTCACGTAAGATCATATCTAATGCAGTGTGTCATATTATGTCTATGAATATAACATATAGGAATATAATATAATGTCTATGCCAATCCTGCAATCTACACAGAATCACCTTGAATATTTCAGGAAGATTATGTTTCATGATTTGTGTCAGGTGTCCTGGGTATAATGTACTTGATATGGCAAGTACGAGAATATAAATGTCACGATATCCATCTCTAGTTGACCTTACACAACCCCGCATACAGTGTTGGCATTCGACTATTATTCGGAAGCTAAGTAAGTCAAACGGTCCTAGGTTTAAGCATGTGCACAGTTAATTAAGCCAAGTAATTAAGTAACAATACTGCAGGATATTGGCAAGGTACACTTGCCTGGATTTTCGGCTCCAATTGTAGCTCTGACTTCAGCGGGGATTGCAAGCAGTACTCTGGTTGCTGAAATAGATATCACCATCAGATCCAGAAAATATTAATCAGCTAGAAACGCATGTCCTTGAGTCCAATTTGGAGACAAGGGCAAAAATGACATTTCGGGTTAAAGCGGGATCCACATGTGGGCCGCTTTGCACCGAAAAATGCATCAGGGTCAAAGGTCTCCAAAATAGTCCAACTTAGTGTCAACAGGTCAGGAACGATGATACAAACCCAACAAAACTTCCAGAATTGGATTCCGATGAGCCGTTCTCAAAATCGTACGTCGAGTGGAGCCTGTGGGGCCCACGACACGCGATTTTGTCAACGTTATCAGAATCGAACCAAACTTGGCTCACAGGACCAGCGTATTGCTACGAGTCCGATGGCGCAAGTTTTGTCTCGATCCGACGTGTGTACACTAAGTTACAGCAAGATTTAGAAAGATCGAATTCGGGACGATGTCCGCGGATACGTACTGATTCCGGTATGCACGCTCATCCGAATCAACTTCTGTGAAATCTCGCACGTCCGTATCAACGATACGCACGTATTGGTGAAGACCGCACGCGACCAAGTCGTCCCGTTTGGCGGGGCGCACTCAGTTCCGGGATAAAACAGGGCATTGGTTTTCCTGTTTTTGGATCGCGGTTCTCTATCACCACAGGACGCGATGCACCGAGCGGGTTGCACGGGCACCGAGGGGGTCATACAGGCTACGTGATGCAACTTACGGAATCGAAAACAGAGCTACGAGGAGAAAGATACGAGTACCTGAACAGGGTTCGGAAAACAGCGTTTCTTGTGTCCGACACTTGTCCGAGAAGCTAGGGTTAGGGTTCTGTCTACTGACGGAGATCGCCGGAGGAGGGTGGCACGGTTGGAGGCGGGCCAGAGAGGCTGGGGGCGTCGCTGGCCGGAGGCTGGTTGCTGCAGGACTCGGCGTCGGAGGCTCGGGGACGGCCGGAGCTCGAGCGGAGAGAGGCCGGAGGCAGCGGGGTCAGTCGGCTGAACGAGGGGGATGGCCGGGTCGAGGCTGAGCGAGCTACACGGCGGGGACGAGGGCCTGAGGCAGGAGGCATGGCGGATCTGGAGGTGGAGCCAGAGTAAGAGGAGGAGGTTAGGCGGGAGGCTAGGGCAGCAAGTCGGCCGGAGAAGCGGGCGGCGGCTAGGGTTCTTATAGAGGAGGAAGAAGGCGGTGGGACGGCCAGTTCGAGAGGTGAAGGGGCGCCGGTGGAGGGAGAGGAAGAGGGAGCGGCCGACGGCGGCCGTTGCGGGAGCGGAGAAGACGCAGGGAGGCGAGCGAGCGGCGGCGGCCGGCGGAGCTGAACAGTCGGGTCCGAGCGGTTGGGAGAGGAGAAGTCAGCGGGTCGAGCGGGTCCAAGCGGGTCGGGTCTGACCCGGATCCGACCCGCTAGCTGAGCGGTCCGGTTCGGGTAGACCGGCCGGTCTGGTTCGGTTTTATTATGGGTTCGGTTTGGTTTTATTATTGGGTTTATTTAATTAGGTTAAATTTAATCAATAGTTTTAATGCTTTAAAAATCCATCCGGGGTCCAATAAATTTCCGAAAAATTATCCTATGTCCGATTTTTTATTTTACACTAGAAAATATAATTTTTATCATATTTTAATATTATTTAATATTATCTAAAAAATCTTTAATTACAAAATACCCTGATTTTAATTCCAGAAAAATCTCAGAAAATTACAGTAAATTGGGGGAAAATTCTAATTATGAATTTTTGAAAATCAGGGGGATTACACAATGCGGCCGGATGTGGAGGAGAATTGATCTATTTTTGGCGATGTCGTGCGACGCGGGCGGTGTAGGCAGTGTGCGATAGCGCGTGATTTTCTCTGCTCGCTGCTGCTTTCAGCGCAATCTGCTCTCAGTGGCTAGTTTCGGCGTTTTGCGGCGCATGCAGCGAAGACTGCGCTTGCGTCTTGGTATCTGGTCTTCAGCGCATATGCAGTACGTGCTTTCTCATGCCACATATGTGCTGATTTTCTCTCTATATAGAGGTACTCATCTTTCATATGAGGGGTCGAGAAATTCCAACTGAACCAGAAACCAGAGAGCACCAGAGCTTTATGCGGCAACAGTGGGCACCCTTCCACAAAGTGTTTTCCGAGTGATCCGAAGGTGACCAAGAGTGTTCCAGAAGTTCTTGGGTGAACTTGTTGGATCCTAGGGGCAGTTTGTCGTATAGCACGAATCTTACCTTGAGCATCGGTGATTTTGATCACCCCAGCATGAGTTTCATTCTTTATATTTTTTTCTTGTTCCCGTTCCTTCTCGTTGTAGCGTCTGTGAACGTAAAGAGAAGAACGATTTTCTGTTACTTGTAGTGTTTGCTTTTTCTCTTTCTCCTTTGTCTGTTTGTAACCTGTTCGTGGTGTTGTGCTATTGTGGAGTTATTTTTACTGTTGAGGCGTTCTCGAGTGACTCACAGTACACCAACTTTTGTAGAGACGAACTCTTATGTGAGTCTCTACTTTGTGGATCTCCTCTACTTTGATTTGGCTTCGAGACTAACAAATTCGTCCTCTCGATCGTTGTTAATGAGCTAGGAGAATTTAAGATGATCATGACTACTCTCTTGCTTTATGTGTGCGATAACTCTGTTGGTGTCAACCCAGGACCGATCCAGAAATAATTCTGACAATTTTTTGCTTAGACAATCTCCTCCGGCTAGCACAATTTCCAATTTCAACGTGACATCACAAGTGATCGGAGTTATGAATGATCCTCCAAAATCGATCCATAATAAAGATTAAAACATAATCAAAATTAACTCCGAATAAAATAATCCAACCCCTTGGAGTCGACCTGCGTCTATCCGGGCAAACGAACGATTACACCATATATTGTGGTTAAGTTTTAGACATTGAGGTGCAAGTGGATCCAAGCAGTCAATTGTCAAAGCTTTAGTAGAAGGAAAAAAAAAAAAAATCTCACAAATGCGGCATTTGACAATGTGCTAAATAACTCAAGCTTGTGACCACAAGCTAATTAGGTCAATGTTTTGATAGTCCAACAAGTGAAACTGGTGAAAATGATTCCAGAGGCTCTAGATTGGAGCCTAGTTCTCAGAGTAACAACAACAACAACAACAAATTATGAACCATACTAGAAAATTTGGACACCTACCATTATTGGGGCTTCAATCAATAGTTTCTTGAAGCTCTAGATTGGGTCCCTACCGGCATAAGTGGTTTGATTTTTTCTATACCACTATCGATTTTGGTATATAATAATACCTTAGTCCCACTGTGCTAACTATGGAACTGTCACAAGAATTTTTGAGCTTGAGGACAAAAACAAGTACCATCTTGAATACGTGTCAATAAATTTATTATTTTTATTCTATTTATATATATATATATATATATATATATATATATATATATATAAAAGCGATCAAAAAATTTATTTTCGGAGTTCCGTTAAAGTTCCGTTCTTCTGCACCATCGAATCGAATAACCCACATGAAAACCACACGTAGGACCTCCGCGATCTAATGATTGGAAACGACGGAACTCCGAAAGCGGAACTCCGGATCCGCTCCACATATATATATATATATATATATATATATATATATATATATATACACACATGTTAGCAATAATTAAACATTCTTTCTGTTTCTTTCAGCAAATATGCAACTAAAATAAAATGAGTTCAGAGTTACCGGCCTATGAAAAAGTCGTGCTGAACGCACTGCCCTAAGAGTTGATCCGAGGTCTATGTGCAAACTGTTCTCAGATGCTCCTAGTGGTAAAACCCTCAGTACTACCGGCTTCTCGTTGTCGCACACAACTTCGAGAGATGCGACCCGAACTTAGCCTTGCCCAGAACGAAACACGGAAGAGAATGGATGTGGAACAGATGTTTACTTTTGATTTTTGGATCAAAGGAAGAGTGAACTTTTGAATGCTTTTTTCTATTTCTCTCTAACTAATCAATTGAGAGGGGGGTATAAATAGGTTACCAATCTCAACTAAAGGCTAAATTTGAGCAACAATTCATGAGTCACCCTCCCATGAAGGAGCCAACATGAAAAACAAGTGGCTGGGAATAGTTCAAGAGGAAGAATAGGTTGAGGAAAAGGTGGATCAAGAGCATGTCTTTAGAAGTTGGGTTTGCTATCTATGTGTGAGAACACACAGTCAACAATCCCCCTCCCCCCCCCCCCCCCCCCCCCCCCCCCCCCCCAAAAACCAAGTTCTGAAAACATAGGTAACAAGGAATACAAATAGAGAATTTCTGGACAAGTATATACTATGCATAGATGAGATGGACTACAGCCTTGAATCTCACGTAGTGACTATTGTCTTTGTCTGAAGAAGTTCTAGATGGACTATGCCTTGAATCATACTTCTTGAATCAGATTCAGAGAATAGCATGCATAGTACGCTAGAGGTTCTTGGGTCTATCGGGGCGGCGCTTTGATTGGCCATGCGCACTTTTTCCATATTCATGAGAGTTGTCTGGGGTCGCCCTGACCCATAGTCGCGGCCTTCACGACCTCTCATATAGGTAAGTCCTCAAGGGTTGGTGATAGGTATCAACCCTGCATATAATGCTTGGACTTATTAAGAGTTTAAAACTCATCCTGACCATATCACACCGGAACACTGTCACCATAGGGATAGGATATCATTGTACAACCTCGTACAACCACTTGGGCATTAGTTTATGAGAATTTAATCTCTGAGTCAGTTTTCCATAATAGTAACCGAAGTTCAGCTTATTTCTACCCATTGAATCGGCTTCTTGGGATCTCCAGTCAGACTCGGTTGGATTGCCACTGCTGGTGATTTACTTATGGGCTTAACCCCATCCCCCTTGATGATTCTAGGATCAATGTATTAGACAGACCCTTTGTCAAGTGGTCTGCAAGGTTCTTTTCTGACTTTATATAGTCAAGAACCACATATTTGCCTAATAGGCACTTGATTGACTTGAAGCGCAGCTGCAGGTGCCTGTTCATCTTAGCATTCACAGAATCATGTTTTAGTAGTTCTATAACAGATTTATTATCATAATTTATAGAAACAGCAGGAACAGGAATATGAGCAACAGGTATTTGCATAATCAGATTTCTAAGCCATTCAGCTTCTGTACAAATAGTATCCAAAGCTATCATTTCAGAATCCATTGTACTCCTAGCTATGATAGTTTGTTTACATGAGCCTCAGGAGATTGCAGCTCCTCCTAGAGTAAACACATATCCAGTAGTGGATTTTATATCATGTGAGTCAGTAATCCAGTTTGCATCTGAATAACCTTCTATGATATCTGGGTGTCTAGTATAATAAAGTCTATAATCTATAGTACCCTTAAGATATCTAAATACTCTTTCTAATGCTGACCAATGTGATTGGTTTGGGTTACTAGTATATCTACTCAGTCTTCCAACGGCAAATACGATGTCAGGTCGGGTTCTATTCGTTATATACATAAGAGAACCTATCATCTGAGAGTATTTATGTTGTTCTACAGGTGAACCTTCATTCTTCTTGAGAATGATACTACTGTCAAAAGGAGTAGGAGCAGGTTTCTTATCAAAGTACTAAATTTTTTTCAATATTTTCTCAATAGAGTGTACTAAGGATAGAGTATAACCCTCTTTGGATTTTAGACACTTGCATTCCTAGAATCAGGTTGGCTTTACCTAGGTCTTTCATGTCAAACTTGCTAGATAAATAATCTTTAGTATTATTTATCAACTCAAGTTTTGATCCTAAAATGAGGATGTCATCTACATACAAGCATAAAATGACACAACTTTCATCAATGTTTTTAGGGTATATACATTTGTCATACTCATTTGGCAAGAAACCAAATTCTAGAATCACTTTATCAAATTTGCTGTGCCATTGCTTGGGAGCTTGCTTTAGGCCATAAAGTAATTTTACTAATCTGCAAACTTTCTTTTCTTGACCTTTAGCAATAAAACTTTCTGGTTGCTCCATATAGATTTCTTCCTCTAGATCTCCATTCAAAAATGTTGTTTTTACATCCATTTGATGAATTAGCATGTTATGAATGGATGCTAAAGCTAGAAGTGTTCTGATAGAGGCAATCCTAGCTACAGGAGAGTAGGTACAAAGTAATCTAATCCCTTTTTCTGAGTGAAACCCTTGGCTACTAATCTAGATTTGTATTTCTCTATAGTACCGTCAGCTCTAAGTTTTCTTTTGAAGATCCACTTACAACCTATGGGTTTACTACCTAAGGGTAGGTCTGCTAAATGCCAAGTACTATTCTCCATGATGGAGTTATACTCATTGTTGATGGCTTCTTTCCAGAAAGGTGCATCAGGAGAGGATATTGCTTCTTCGTAAGTTGTGGGATCACCCTCTATCAAATAAGTAAAGAAACCATCCCCTAAGTTTCTTTCAATCCTTCCTCTTTTACTTCTTCTAGGTTCTAAGTCTTGTTCAGGTTGTGAACTATATGGCTGAAAATTGGAACTAGTAGAAGGAGCAAGAAAAGTGCTGGTGGGGTTGGAGAAAATTCTATTCTTAAAAGGAAATATATTCTCAAAGTAAACTGCATCTCTAGCTTCTATAATGGTATTGTTAGAGATTTTATTTACTTCAGAATGAGTCACTAAAAATCTATTGGCATTGCTATCTGAGGCATATCCTATAAACACAGAATCTACTGTCTTAGGTCCAATATTTCTCTTTTTAGGTTCAGGAATTCCTACTTTTGCTAGACATCCCCACACTTTGAGATAATTTACTCTAGGAGTTCTACCTTTCCATAGTTCATAGGGAGTCTTATCCTTTGATTTACTAGGGATCATATTTAGGATGTAACAGGTTGTTAATAAGGCTTCTCCCCATAAATTATTAGGAGCACCTGAGCTGAGAAGCATGACATTTACCATGTCTAACAGAGTGCGATTCTTCCTTTCAATAACTCCGTTGGATTGTGGTGAATAAGGAGCAGTCACCTCATGAATTATTTCGTGTTCTTCACAGAAGTTAGTTATATCGTTTGAGGTATACTCTCCGCCACGATCAGATCTAATGATCTTGATCTTTTTCTCTAATTGGTTCTCAACTTCAGATTTATAAACCTTGAATCTATCTAGAACTTCATCTTTGGTTTTGAGAAGGTAGATATAGCAATACTTTGAACAATCATCTATAAAAGTGACAAAGTATTTCCTACCTCCTCGGGTCAAGATTCTATTGGAATCACAAACATCACTATGAACTAGTTCTAGAAGGTCAGAATTCCTTTCTATATATTTGAAAGGTAGTCTAGTATGTTTTGCTTGAACACAAATCTCACATTTGTGTTTATTACCTACAGAAGACTTGGGAATAAGATATAAGTTCATCATCCTTCTAAGGAAATCTAGATTCACATGACCTAGTCTATCATGTCAAACATTTGAAGATTCTATATTAGAAACAACAAAAGAATGATCCGACACTTTGTTTATAGTACTGAGAATAAAAAGATCATCCTTTACAAATCCTTTTCCAACAAAGGACTCATTCTTGGAAAATATAACTTTATTGGCTTCCATTACAATCTTGTATCCAGATGCTACAAGAAGGGATCCACTAACTAAATTTTTCCTAAATGACGGCACGTGAAGAACATCATGAAGAGGCAGAATTTTCCCTGATGTCATCTTTAGATCTATTCTCCCTTTTCCTATAATCTGTGCCGAAGAACCATCTCCTAGGGTTATGTCTCCTCCACATGATTCCTGATAGTTTGAAAAACATGAGCGATCAAATAAAACATGAACATTAGCTCCAGAATCCAACCACCAGTCATCAGAATGGTAAGAAATATTAACTAAAGGTTGATAAGTCACAGACCTGAAGGAACTGGTAGGCCCATTCAGAATTATGTTAGCTTCTGGTTTGGATGGACCTTTCCCCTTATAAGGAGTCTTGATAGGTTCCTTCTTTCTTTGGAAATAGTTGAAGGATAGATGATTTGTTCTCCCACACACCAAACAAAATTTCTGTTGATCCTGAGTCTGACTGAAATTTCTAGGTCTATGGTTTTGCTGGTGTTGATGGTTCTGATGATGAGGTTGAAAGTTCTTCTTCTTCTTGAAGAAGTTCTTCTTGGGTTTGTGAGAATTATTAGACGGATTTTCCTTGGGATGTTTCTACTAGGTTTACCTTAGCCTTAGACTCAGTCTTGGGATTAGACCTTAGCCTAATTTCTTCTTCTGTTCTGATTTTCTTTAAGACTTGAGCAAAGGTAAGGTCATCTTGTGTATGAATAAGCTCCTTTTTAACATCAGACCAAGAAGGGGGGAGTTTATCTATCAGGCAAGCTATCTTATATTCAGTAGAAAAGGTTGAGCCTTTGGCTTGGATATACCTCATATATTCTTGGAATTTATGGATCTGTTCATTCATTGGTTTATTATCTACCATAAAGTACCTATTAAATGAGGAAGAATTGAATCTTTCAATTCCGTCATCATCACAGCCATATTCATCTTCCAAAGCATCCAAAAGTTCTTTAGCGCTCTTATATTCAAAGAATATATCATAAAGAGAATCAGATAAAGCGCTTAGAATTCGATGAAAGCAATGAAAGTCTATTTCCTTAGGAGTTTTTGGTTTTGAGGAGCTAGAGGGTTTAGACACTCCTACGTCACACTCAGTGTCATCAGAATCATTTGAGATGGGTGTGGACCCATCAATTGCTGAGATCAATCCTAAAGTGGTGAGCCAAAATTTTATCTGACTCTGCCACCTCTTGAAGTGAGTGCCATCAAACTTAGCTGGCTTAGCAGTCAAAATCTCGTCTTTGCCAGTCATGGTAACTAGTAAGGCGGTCTAAAGTCTGCAAGAATAGTGTTGCTATACTACTAGAATAAGCGGGATTAGCGACGTATTTTAGCGACTCCAAGCGAAAACGTCGCTAATTTAGCGACTCCATGTAAAACGTCGGTAGACGTCGCTAATTGGCAATATTTAACGACGTTTAGCGACTTATATTCAGTTTTTATAAGATTAGTCGCTATAAGTTCAATTTTGGTCGCTAAACGTCTCTAATATATCTAAGTTAGCGACGTTTAGCGACCCAAATAGCGACGTTTATATTAGAAATATTTAGCAACGTGTTTAGCGATGACCTTAACGTCGCTATAATTTAATTTAGCGACGTCCTTTGACGTCGCTAAACGTCGCTAAAATTTGGTTAACTAGGGCTCGGTTTCCATTTTTCTCAAACTGTCAAAATTTTGAAACGAAAAAAAATTCCCCCCGCCACCCCCCCCCCCCCCGCTCCGTCGACCTCCCCCGCGGCTACTCCGGCATCCCCCTCCTCTTCCTCGAGCTCTAGGTAAAGCCTAACTCTCTCTCTCTCTCTCTCTCTCCACATGTGATACTGACACAGACACGACACACACACATAGATGGTGACACAGACACAGACACGACACACACACACACTGACACAGACACTGATAAGGACCTTAGGGTTAGGATTAGGTTTTTTGACATGGACACAGACACTAATATCACATGGACACAGACAATGACACAGACACTGAGCTCGAGATGTGAGGGATTGTGACAGTTGTAGTAGGGTTATTACCTGCAAGTGATACACTTTAGAAGTGTTAGTATGTGGAGTTATCAGTTAGTATATTATTTGTTGTTAGTATTGATACATGGAGGAGACCAAATGAAGCTTGGTTACTGACTTGGGGCTCTGGCATGGGGCACTGCAGCAGTGCACCCAAATGGTGCCTGTCAGTTAGGCTTGGGGGCAGTCCCTAGGCATTGCAGAGGCATGCCTTAGTGCATCTCAGTTTCAGTTTGGTATCAGTCATCAGTACTTATACACTGATACGTATCAGGGACTGTGTGAGGTATCAGTACAGGCAATTATAGGAGTTGATGCAGGCAAGGTATAAAGTCAAGTGTTAATAGGGTATATATAGATATGTAGGTTAGTGATGTTTAGAGATGTTAGATAGGAGTGTACTAAGATGGTATCTAGAATAAGCGGGATGGCATGCTCGAGCCTTGTAGTGGGCAGTGAGAAGGAGGTCTGCAACAGTGAGCAGGCAACCGAAGAGGAAAACCATCAGCACTGTGTCATTTCAGCAACCATGTATCAGTAAGTATCAACAAGTCCCACTGTATCAGTATCCGTTTTCAGTTGCATTTAGTGAGCTATGTATACTAGTTTTAGTTAGCTTAGTGTCCAGGTATTGGTTAGTTGGTTTAAGATGGGTTAGCATGAGTTATTGGGTAGAAGTTAAGGGTATCAGTTTTGTATTAAATTAGTACATAGTTAGTGTAGTTAAATAGTTACTTACTGATATACTTGATTTTGTTAATAGTTAGCTAAGTAACTATATGTCCTAGTAAGCATTGTATACAGTAAAGAACCCAAGCTTTTACCAATAGTATAAAATATTAAAAAACTAAGAGACTTGGCCTCTTTTTAGTTGTTTTGAATATTGCTTATTTTAGACTTTGATAAATGAAAGTATGTATTATATCAGATATGATTTTTATAGTACGGTTAAGTTATGAAGTTAGGTGATAAACCACTGTATGTAATGATTTATAGGATACATACTGTCATTTTTGCAGAAGTATCTAGAAATGGATATGAATTACTATCTGCGTCATCGTTCGTGGATGTACAACCGTCATCCTGATGACATGTGCGGTGTGCGGGATGAATTCATTGAGGGTGTACAGCAGTTCCTGCAGTTCGCCAAGGCGTTCCCTCAGTACATGGACGGTACCAAAATTAAGTTTCCGTGTGTGAGATGTCGCAACAGGAAATATCATCCAGAAGTGAAAGTTACATATCATTTATACTCGAAGGGCTTTACGCCGAATTACTATCAGTGGACCGCGCACGGAGAAGTTGTATCTCTAGCATCGAAGTCGGAGCCCTATGTGGAGCCGTATATGGATGTCCAAGACCACGATGCTTACGACGACGGGTTGGTGAACATGGTTTATGATGCGGCGGGGCCTAGTTTCAATCCTGACAATTATGATACGGCGGGACCTAGTTTCAATCCGGACAATTATGATGTAGCTGAGGATGCACCAAATGCCGATGCTGCAAAGTTTATGGAGTTGATTGAGAATGCAAGGACTCCACTATATCCTGGTTGTGAGGATCATTTACCGTTGGAGGTGGTTACAAGATTATTGAGCATCAAGTCCGATTTTAACATGTCGCAAGAATGCTATAATCGACTGCTCGATTTGATTATAGAGATCTTGCCTGAGGGTGCAAAGTTGCCTAAAGACTTCTACCGATCTAAGAGGATGGTGAGATCGGTTTGGATGGGATACGAAAAAATCGATGCATGTCACAACGGGTGCATGTTGTACTACAAAGACGACAAGGATGAAGATGCGTACAGATTCTGTGGTGCTGATCGCTACAAGGCCACTGTTAGAGGAAAGTATGTCGGTGCAAGGAAGCCTACTGATTCGATGCACTACTTGCCTTTGACGTCGCGGTTGCAGCGGTTGTTTATGGTTAAGGAGACTGCAGAAAATATGACTTGGCACAGGCGAAAACAGATCGAAGGAGTATTGGATCATCCATCCGATGGAGAAGCATGGAAGCACTTTGATCGAGAGTATCCATATTTTGCCGAGGAAGCGCGTAATGTCAGATTGGGGCTCTGCTCTGACGGTTTTACTCCATTCGGACTTTCGGGCTCCCAGTATTCGTGTTGGCCTGTGATCGTCACTCCGTACAATCTACCGCCTTGGATGTGCATGAAGACTCCGTATATGTTCCTAACCGTTATTATCCCGGGTCCGAATAATCCGAAGAGGAACATCGATGTATATTTACAGCCTTTGATAGATGAGTTGAATCAGCTGTGGGAAGTCGGTGCCAACACGTACGATGTTTCTAGAAAGCAGAATTTTCAGATGAGGGCAGCACTTATGTGGACCATCAACGACTTTTCGGCCTATGGAATGTTATCGGGATGGAGCACCCATGGTCATCTCTCATGTCCGTATTGCATGGACCGTTCTCAGGCTTTTCATTTGAAATACAGAGGCAAACCGTGCTTCTTCGATTGTCATCGACAATTTTGCCGAAGGATCATCCGTACCGGAGGAATCGGAATGCTTTTCTTGCGGGAGTTGTGGAGAAGGCCAATCCACCGCCAAGGTGGCCCGGATGCACGATATGGGAAGAGGTAAAAGATTTACCAAGTGCTATCGAAGAGCCTGCTAAGGGGTACAAGTGTGACGGATTTGGTCGCACCCATAACTGGACGAAGAGGAGTATATTCTGGGATCTGCCATATTGGAGCACCAATCTGATCAGACATAACCTTGATGTCATGCATATCGAGAAGAATATGTTTGATAACATAATTAATACTGTAATGGATATAAAAGAGAAGACGAAAGATAATCCGAAGGCCAGGTTGGACTTAGAAGACATATGTAGACGTCCTGCATTGCATTTGATAGAGGAGGGGAATGGAAAGTTAAAGCAACCTAAGTCAGTTTTCTCACTGGATAAAGAGGATAAAGGTAGACTTTGTAGGTGGATTCAGGGTCTAAAGTTTCCAGACGGGTACGTGTCGAACTTGAAAAATGCGTCGACCTCAAGGAGAACAAACTAGTAGGTATGAAGAACCACGATTGTCACGTATTCATGGAGAGGTTAATTTCGATTGCATTTCGGGAATTCTTACCGCAGGTCGTTTGGGACCCATTGACAGAGCTGAGCATATTCTTCAGAGATCTTTGTTGTACTAAGTTGCTCGTCGATCGTCTAGAAAAGTAAGAGAGGGACATTGCGGTAACACTATGTAAGCTCGAGAAGGTATTTCCTCCTGGATTCTTCGACTCTATGGAGCATTTGCCAATTCATCTTTCCTATGAGGCACGTGTTGGTGGTCCTATCGGTTATCGGTGGATGTACCCCTTCGAGCGCCATCTGAATCACCTAAAGAGAAAGGTAAAAAATAAGGCACGGGTTGAAGGCTCTATTTGTGAAGCTTATGTTCTCGAGGAGATTACAAACTTTTGCTCGACGTATTTCAAACCGCATGTTGCTACTAATAGGACGAAAGCTCCCAGAAACGATGACACATATAAGGAATCTAATGATACAATACTCAAAGTATTCAATGCATCCGAAAAGCCTTCGGGAAAAATGAAGAAGAGATATTTGAATGACGGTGAGCTAAGTGCTGCTCAATTGTATATATTACTTAATTGCGACGAGGATGAAGTGGAGAAGCTAGAGGGGTAAGTAATTAATACGTCCACGTTTATATCATCTCAATATAATAGTATAAGATACTATTATGCTACTAATCAGCAGTTGCTTCATTATTTTTCAGCACATATAATGATGAGTTGAGGTCGGTTAGACCCTACAAAACAGACGAAGAAGTAGAACAAGATATGAGATGCCATTTTCCTTCTTGGTTGAGCGCATATGTAAGATGCTTGGTAATTACTTTTTATTTCTGCACTTGTAAAATAAATAACTTACTATCGCTACTTTGGTATTTAGGTCGATCGTCTAATATCACCCGAGACTGAATCTATTAGGACTCTAGCCAAGGGACCAATTACTGCCGTAAAAATATGGCCAAGTTTCTGTGTGAATGGGTTCAGGTTCAAGTCAACAAATTGTAATCCCCTGATTTTTAAATTTTGATAAATTTGGATTTTTCTGATTTTTCTGGAATTTTCTTGGATTTTTCTGTAATTAAATTCAAGTGTTTTAATTATTAAAGGATTTTTAAATTATAATAAATAATATTAAAATATAATAAAAATAATATTTTATGGTGTAAAATGAAAAACTAGACATAGGGTAATTTTTCGAGAATTTATTGGACCCCGGATGGATTTTAAAAGCCCTAAAAACTAATTAATTTAATTACCCTAAATAAACCGGGTTTATTAATTAAACCAAAGCAAACTGAACCAAACCGGACCGGGTTTATTTTATTAAACCAAATTCATATCGGGTCGGATCCGGGTCCAACCCAAACCCGACCCATTAACCCGAAACCCGACCCGTGCCCTATCCTAGCGGATCGGGTCGGATCCGCCTGACCCGACCCGGCCACCCGCAACCCGCAACGACTTCTTCTCTCCCAAACGCAGCCCCGACTCCTCACCTCCCCGCCGCCGGCCCTCCATCTTCCCCGACCATTCCTCTTCCTCTCCCCGCAACCGACGTCCCCTCCGCTCCGGCTCCCCCTCACCGGACAACCATCCACCTCCCTCCACCTCTCTATAAAATCCCTCCCTCTCCGCCACCGGCTGCCCGACACCGCCGTAACCCTAGCCGCCTCAGCCCAGCCCCTCTCTCTCCCCAACCCTCGCCGAGCCCAGCCAGCCGACACCCGGCCGCCCTCACCCTCGATCTCCCCGACCTTCGCCTGAGCCGACAGCTCCCCGACGACTCCAGCGGCACCCCGAGAGCCGACGACCACTCCAACAAGTCGCCTCCGTCGGCCGAGCAGAACCGCCCCCAGCCAACTCCGGCGAGCCAGAGATGCGGACACAGCGAGGACTCGACACAGAGGACTCGGACACAGGGTCCTCAGACAGGACACAGTAAACCCTAACCCTAGTTTTTGGACGCGTGTCGGACACGATTTAAACTCGGGTTTTCAGACCAGTTCAGGTACTTATAACTTTTTGCTCGTAGCTCTGATTTCGATTCCGTAAATTGCATCGCGTAGCCTGTAAGACTCCCTCGGTGCCCGTGCAAACTGCTCGGGACATCGCGTCTTGTGGTGATCACGAACCGCGATCCAAAAATAGGAAAACCCACGCCCTGTTTCACCCCGGAACTAAGTGCGCTCCGCCAAACGGGACGACTTGGTCACGTGCGGTCTTCACAGATATGTGCGCGTCGTTGATACGGACGTGCGGGATTTTGCAGAAACTGATTCGGATGTGCGTGCACACCGGAATCAGTACGTATCCGCGGACAACGCCCCGTATCCGATTTTTCTGTTTCTCGCTGTAACTTAGTGTACACATGTCAGATTGAGACGGAACTTGCGCTATTGGACTCGTAGCAATACGCTGGTCCTGTGAGCCAAGTTTGGTTCGATTCTGAGAACGTTGACAAAATTGTGTGTCGTCGGCCCCACATGCTCCACTTGACGGGCGATTTTGAGAACGGCTCATCGGAATCCAATTCTGGAAGTTCCGTTGGGTTCGTATCATCGTTCCTGACCTGTTGACACTAAGTTGGACTGATTTGGAGACCTTTGACCCTGACACGTTTTTCGGTGCAAAGCGGTCCACATCTGGATCTTGCCTTGACCCAAAAATTATATTTTTGCCCTTGTCTCCAAATTGGACTCAAGGACAGGCGTTCCTAGCTGATTAATATGTTCTGGATCTAATGGTAATGTTTGTTTCAGCAACCGGAGTACTGCCTGCAATCCTAGCAGAAGCCCGAGCTACAATTGGAACCGTAAACCCAGGCAAGTGTACCTTGCCATAAATGCAGTTTAATAATTCATTTTCTCTTGATTTATTTTCCTGTGACTGTTGTACTTGCTCAACCCTAGGGCCGTGTGACTTACTTAGCTTCCGATTATAGTCGGGTGCCAACACTGTACGCGGGGTTGTGTAAAGTCACCTAGAGATGGATATCGTGACATTTATATTTCTTGTACTTATCCTATCAAGTACTTTATACCCAGGACACTTGACACAAATCATGATACAGAATCTTCCTGACTATTCAAGGTGATTCTGTATAGGATACAGATTTATGACTTATACAATTTACAAGCTTAGCTTTTATCCTGACTGATTGCATTAGTTTTAATCTTGCATATCATGAACATTGAGAACTGTGACGTGAGATTACATTGGGTGGGGAGAGTATTACCATACCAAGGCTGATTATATTATATATATTGTGTAATCTGGATGTGTCCTAGTCTCTGACACAGAGCTTTGGCACCAGTTCTGGCCCTTCGAGAAAATACTGCTATGGTTTCTTCAACACTGATCATGTAGTAGTCTCAGCCTGAGTATGAATAATAACTCTCACTTGCATTATCATTTAGCTGGTTTAATTATTTATCCAGATTTGTTTGATAGCAACATCGGCATGCCACTGTCTTAGACGTAGTAATTTCTTGTGCTTCTCTTGTGTTTAACATCTTGTCTGACTTGCATGTTCATTTACTGTATTTTGGCTCGTATTTTTCTGTACCTTGTTACGTCCCGCTGAGGACCTGGTTTTGTTCTCCAGATATAGCAGACGAGGAGTAACCCCAGCTTACGGATCAACACCAGACGAGGGTACGATAGCAATTGATGGCCCTGCTTCTACTTAGTTACTTTCTAGCATATTTTAGTTATATTTCCTTGTCTCTATTTTTCCATTTATCGGTAGTGGATTTGTCTCCACCCGACTTAAATATTATTCCTTGCTGGATATTTGACAGTATTTATTTTCAGCATTTATTCCAGTTTGTTTTTAGTTCATGCTGTTCTGTGGATGAGATTAGTAAACCCTGACTATTGTAATACAGCTTAAGTATGCCCCGATGGATCCATTAAATTGGGTTTGTCCATAGGTGCGTGCTGCTGGCCATTGTCACGTGTCCAGTCCCTCGGTATTTTGGGACTGGGGCGTGACATGGTTTTTGTGGTGGCCCATGCAGGTCAACGACTAAATTATTCGGTTTCAACTTAGGGACCGAACAGGCCTGCAAATAAGAATAGGATAAATTTTTAGGATCTCATCCACTTGCTTGAAAACGTTCTTGATATCTGTATCGTATTCGAATAAATTATTTTTGACTTGCATCTTGCCTTGATTCCTGTGCGCCTCTTATAGTTTATTTTTGATGCAGAGAAATAGATTCACAAGAAAACGACGGAACTCCAGCAAGAACACCAATAGGTGTTGAAGCCACCTACGGAGAAGATGAAGTGACGCTATTGAGTGGAGATCCCTCTACTCACCGAAGCAGACAAGCAGATTCGCAATCTTCTAGATTTCGGCGTGATGACATTCCACCTCCGCCCCAGTTCACTCCACAGATGCCTGTCTTTCCACCAGGGCAAGCAATGGACGGACAACAGATGTTCCAGATATTTTACGCAATGATGCAAGCTCAGCAACAAATCCAAACTGAGGCCCATCGTCTCGAGGCTGAGTACCTGAGGAACAGTCTAGTAAATGCATTGGAGCAGGCCAACCTACCAGCTAGACGGCAACCGACGGGCTCTATCACTGATTTCCGCCAACTGAAGCCCCGTACCTTTTCTGGCAAGGAGGGACCAACAGAAGTTCATGAATGGCTCACCAACATTCGGCATCAATTAGAAGCAGCTGAGCTTCCACAGGAACGTTGGATGACCGCCGTCAGAATGCAGTTGACGGACAATGCTCATCACTGATGGCTATCCGAGGAGACCAGGCTCGGATCAGACCGAGTTACTTGGGAAGAGTTCTCCAGACTCTTCCAAGAGATGTACATACCGGCTATCGCTCGATCAGAACTTCGGGACAAGTTCAATCGTCTCACTCAGGAAGCTATGACGGTGGAGGAGTACAACGCCGAGTTTATTCGTCTAAGTCGCTTCGCCCCAACATTAATCCCGACAGAAGTAGAGAAGGCCGAGAAGTTTTTCGACGGACTCAACATCGAGCTACAGAAACTGATTGGATCCGTCGTACCAACTTCGTACTCGGACGTTCTTGCTGCAACCCGACGCATGGAGCGCGTCACCAGGAGAGAGACCAGTCTGAAGCGGCCTTCCCCATCAGCAACAACCAGAGCACCCCAAGAAGAAGCTGCAAAGAGGCCTCACCTACAGCAACAGCAGAAAGCAGCTACATCACAAGTGATAGTCCTCTCTACTTGTCACTACTGTGGCAAAGCAGGCCATATCGCCAGGGAATGCCGATGCAGGTTAGGACTGTGCTTAGGTTGCGGATCCAGACAGCATGCAGTGAGGGACTGCCCTGAGCGTAGAGAAGCACCAAGAGCAAACCAACAAGCTCTACCAGCACCAGCAGGACATCAACCAAGGCCACCATTGGCACTTCAAGCAGCACCCTACCAGCAAGCCCAGCAACAGCAGAGAGCACCACCTCAAGGACGCGGCCAAGTTTTCGCAATGACTGTGAGAGACGCGCAGAACCATAGAGTTGCTAATGCGCGTAAGTCTTTGTAGTTCTGTTTCTAGCATTTCTGTAGTTCGTGCCTGCTGGTTCGTGACCCCAGACTTGACCTAACAGCTTTAACTTGCTAATAATTAATAACCTAGTGTTAACCTAGTAATTTTGAATTTGATAATAACCAAGAATTGTTAAACTAATATGTTTTAAATATAACCTGGTTTTCTAAAAACTGTAATTTCCTAAATTTCCCACATTTGGGAAATTGTATAACTTTTAATACTTAGGAAAATAATTTTTCTTAGGTGTTACTCTCAAACCTTGATTCTCCTTTATTTTGTTGTGCTTCGAAACAATGGTTACAACCGTGTCATCTCTGTTGACCGGTTATTCTTTGATTGCGAGGACGCAATCCTCTTAAGGGGGGTAGATTGTAATCCTCTAATTTTTAAAATTTGATAAATTTGGATTTTTCTGATTTTTCTGGAATTTTCTTGGATTTTTCTGTAATTAAATTCAAGTGTTTTAATTATTAAAGGATTTTTAAATTATAATAAATAATATTAAAATGTTATAAAAATAATATTTTATGGTGTAAAATAAAAAACTAGACATAGGGTTATTTTTCGGAAATTTATTGGACCCCGGATGGATTTTAAAAGCCCTAAAAACTAATTAATTTAATTACCCTAAATAAACCGGGTTTATTAATTAAACCAAACCAAACTGAACCAAACCGGACCGGATTTATTTTATTAAACCAAATTCATATCGGGTCGGATCCGGGTCCAACCCAGACCCGACCCATTAACCCGAAACCCGACCCGTGCCCTATCCTAGCGGATCGGGTCGGATCCGCCTGACCCGACCCGACCCGGCCACCCGCAACCCGCAACGACTTCTTCTCTCCCAAACGCAGCCCCGACTCCTCACCTCCCCGCCGCCGGAACGGCCGCCGCCGCCACTCTCCGTCTTCCCCGACCATTCCTCTTCCTCTCCCCGCAACCGACGTCCCCTCCGCTCCGGCTCCCCCTCACCGGACAACCATCCACCTCCCTCCACCTCTCTATAAAATCCCTCCCTCTCCGCCACCGGCTGCCCGACACCGCCGTAACCCTAGCCGCCTCGGCCCAGCCCCTCTCTCTCCCCAACCCTCGCCGAGCCCAGCCAGCCGACACCCGGCCGCCCTCACCCTCGATCTCCCCGACCTTCGCCTGAGCCGACAGCTCCCCGACGACTCCAGCGGCACCCCGAGAGCCGACGACCACTCCAGCAAGTCGCCTCAGCCGGCCGAGCAGAGCCGTCCCCAGCCAACTCCGGCGAGCCTCAGACGCGGACACAGCGAGGACTCGACACAGAGGACTCGGACACAGGGTCCTCAGACAGGACACAGTAAACCCGAACCCTAGTTTTTGGACGCGTGTCGGACACGATTTAAACTCGATTTTTCAGACCAGTTCAGGTACTTATAATTTTTTGCCCGTAGCTCTGATTTCGATTCCGTAAATTGCATCGCGTAGCCTATAAGACCCCCTCGGTGCCCGTACAAACTGCTCGGGACATCGCGTCCTGTGGTGATCGCAAACCGCGATCCAAAAATAGGAAAACCCACGCCCTGTTTCACCCCGGAACTGAGTGCGCTCCGCCAAACGAGATGACTTGGTCACGTGCCGTCTTCACAGATACGTGCGCGTCGTTGATACGGACATGCAGGATTTCACAGAAACTGATTCAGATGTGCGTGCACACCGGAATCAGTGCGTATCCGCGGACAACGCCACGTATCTGACTTTTTTGTTTCTCGCTGTAACTTAGTGTACACATGTCAGATCAAGACAGAACTTATGCCATTGGACTCGTAGCAATACGCTGGTCCTGTGAGCCAAGTTTGGTTCGATTCTGAGAACGTTGACAAAATTGTGTGTCGTGGGCCCCACAGGCTCCACTTGACGGGCGATTTTGAGAACGGCTCATCAGAATCCAATTCTGGAAGTTCCGTTGGGTTCGTATCATCATTTCTGACCTGTTGACACTAAGTTGGACTGATTTGGAGACCTTTGACCCTGACACATTTTTCGGTGCATAGCGGCCCACATTTGGATCCCGCCTTGACCCGAAAATGACGTTTTTGCCCTTGTCTCCAAATTGGACTCAAGAACAGGCGTTCCTAGCTGATTAATATATTCTGGATCTGATGGTAATATTTATTTCAGCAACCAGAGTACTGCCTGCAATCCCAGCTGAAGCCCGAGCTACAATTGGAACCGTAAACCCAGGCAAGTGTACCTTGCCATAAATGCAGTTTAATGATTCATTTTCTCTTGATTTATTTTCCTGTGACTGTTGTACTTGCTCAACCCTAGGGCCATATGACTTACTTAGCTTCCGATTATAGTCGGGTGCCAACACTGTACGCGGGGTTGTGTAAAGTCACCTAGAGATGGATATCGTAACATTTATATTTCTTGTACTTGTCCTATCAAGTACTTTATACCCAGGACACTTGACACAAATCATGATACAGAATCTTCCTGACTATTCAAGGTGATTCTGTATAGGATACAGATTTATGACTTAATTAATTTACAAGCTTAGCTTTTATCCTGACTGATTGCATTAGTTTTAATCTTGCGTATCATGAACATTGAGAACTGTGACGTGAGATTACATTGGGTGGGGAGAGTATTACCATACCAAGGCTGATTATATTATATATATTGTGTAATCTGGATGTGTCCTAGTCTCTGACACAGAGCTTTGGCACCAGTTCTGGCCCTTCGAGAAAATACTGCTATGGTTTCTTCAACACTGATACTGTAGTAGTCTCAGCCTGAGTATGAATAATAACTCTCACTTGCATTATCATTTAGCTGGTTTAATTATTTACCCAAATTTGTTTGATAGCAACATCGGCATGCCACTGTCTTAGACGTAGTAATTTCTTGTGCTTCTCTTGTGTTTAACATCTTGTCTGACTTGCATGTTCATTTACTGTATTTTGGCTCGTATTCTTCTGTACCTTGTTACGTTCCGCTGAGGACCTGGTTTTGTTCTCCAGATATAGCAGACGAGGAGTAACCCCAGCTTACGGATCAACACCAGACGAGGGTATGATAGCAATTGATGGCCCTGCTTCTACTTAGTTACTTTCTAGCATGTTTTAGTTATATTTCCTTGTCTCTATTTTTCTATTTATCGGTAGTGGATTTGTCTCCACCCGACTTAAACATTATTCCTTGCTGGATATTTGACAGTATTTATTTTCAGCATTTATTCCAGTTTGTTTTTAGTTCATGCTATTTTGTGGATGAGATTAGTAAACCCTGACTATTGTAATACAGCTTAAGTATGCCCCGATGGATCCATTAAATTGGGTTTGTCCATAGGTGCGTGCTGCTGGCCATTGCCACGTGTCCAGTCCCTCGGTATTTTGGGACTGGGGCGTGACACAAATGCTCTTATCAGAGACAGCTTTCTGGATCTTGATTCCACGAAAAACAGTGGTTTGTGTATCAAATCTTCAAACTACAAAGACGTCAATCTGGGCAATGATTTTTTTGGCATCTTACGAGAGATTGTGGTGTTGACATATAATTATGGCACAGAACCTGCTAATATCGTGCTATTCAGGTGTGAATGGTTCGATCCGATTCAAGATCAAGGTTGGAAAATTGACAAGCATGGCCTTGTGGATATAAACTACAAGCGTAGATATCAAGGCTACGAACCATTTGTCCTATCAAGTCAGGCTCAGCTCGTGTACTTCACAACTTATCCTAGACGGGGGACAGCGAGGTCGGATTGGTGGACAGTATGCAAGACTAAAGCTAGAAATACCTTTGACATTGACGAAATAGCTTATCAGGAGGACGATCTACCTCTTGTAATAAATATTATAGATGTGGACTCAACGGAAGTTACCCATTACACGAGTAATAATGTAGAAGATGTAGAATTATCCGAAGAGGACGACGAAGTAGATGAAAGTGAAGACGAGGAAGAGGAAGAGCAGGACGACGAAGGCGAACAAGATAAATTTTCTGAAGATGATTGAAAATAAAAAATATTGCATGTAGAATGTAACTATATTTTGACTGTAAATATTGCATGTAGAAGTAGATGTACCCATTAACGAATATATGTATTATATTTTGACTGTATAATGCTTTGAGATATGTATCATATTTTGACTGTAGAATGTAGTATTTGTGTTTCTCTATATTCATCATATGTTGTTATCAGATATGACAGGACGACGCGGAGGATTCGGCATGTCCCGAGGTAGACAGAGTACCACTCCGGTACTGCCTACTGTTGGTTCCGGATCATCGTCGCCTAGTACTCCAGTATATCGATCACAAATATGCCCGACTGTTGGGACGAGTAGTTCCTGGCGTGATAGTACACCCTCGTCCAGCGTTCCTCCTGCTGACGGAACCATGGAGACAGATGAGCATGTCGAGGAGGTCGTGCCGACGTTGTCCCAGCATCAGCAAGATCCTCCATGCGCACCACCGGAGGAGACGAGGACAGAGATTTGGGCCGACGGTACAAAGTAAGTCAATTAGATGGTTTAGTATATATTTGTGTTTCTCTTTATTCATCGTATATTGACTTTTTCAGTAATCTAAATTATTATCTCTGTATAGATATCGTCCATCGTCGGTTCAGAGACGCCTGGGCCAATTTCTGAGGAACAACTACGGTGGCCCTTGGATCAACTACTCTGAGGCTCCGGAGGAGAGAAAGGCGTTCTGGTTTGCGCACTTCCAGGTAAAAGTATATTAAATGAATCATCTAATTTATGCATATTCGTGATGCTAACTTAATGAATTATTTATTGTAGCAAACGTATTTTTATCCTCCACACCAGGCCGAGTTGATCGAGCGGCTCTTTCCTACCATTGCCGCCAAGCTTATCCGAGATGCTCTGGATGACCAGAAGGCTCGTGATCGTGCTGGAAAACCGATCCAAGGTTGGATCACGCCAGAGCAGTGGACTGCGATGAGGGCTAGATTCGACGATCCGAGCTACAAGGAAAGGTCTAAGAAGGCCAAGGCGGCTAGGCAGAATGCTGCCAAGTGGTATGGTGGCTCGATTCCGATGACGGAATATTTTCGTCGTTTGGTATATTTTTTCTTTTAAAATATATTATTTTAATATAAGTACCATAAAATGGTACTTGGAAAAAATATTTAAGTTTAGTAATAAATAATATATTTTTAACAGGTATAGAGGGGTGAGGATGCAAACATGGTGACCGTCTTCTTGGCCACCCATCGCAAGGACGAAAATCTCATTGATGAGAGGGCCTCACAGACCTATGCAAGTATTACTTTACTTTGTGTTTATTTTAATATAACTTAGGCAATTATCGAGTTTACAAACCTTTTCTAGGCCGAGTATCTTAGGCTTCGTGAGCGGGCGACTGCTAGTGCACCTACACCTGGAGAGGCTGGTACTTCATCGCAGCCCGGTCCATCTCCGTCGGCGGACGACCTGTGGGTGACCGCAGCTGGTGGTCTCCAGAGGGGTACGTACTACGGTACGGGCTCCTATGGCGCCCTGGTTGCGACGCAGTCATCTAGGGCCTCCCCGACAGCTGCGCATTCCATACACCCCTCGCAATCGCAGCCCTCGCAGTCGTCGGCCAGAGTCCAGGAGGCCGTTGACCGTCAGATTGCGTCTCTCCGTGACGACTTGCTGCGAAGTATGGAGGACCAGTCCCGGTCCCAGCCGCAGGCGGACGATCCGATGCTCATCGCACAATTGGATATGCTCGACCGCAGCATGACGGAGCTACGGGAATTGACAAATGATATTAGAGCCTCCAATGATCGCAACATCATGGAGCTGCAGGCGTCACAGCTATCGATGGACGAGAAGCTGACGAGGATGCAGGATTCAATGGGTGATAGCAGTACGAGGCTGTTATCTACCGTAGATTCTTACAACCAGCGACTCGCAGACTTGGAGCGGGCACGGCCTCCACCGACGTCACTGCCTTCTCCATCGACATCGGTGTCGATTCCACGGGACGAGTATGAGGAGTTCTTATCCTTCAAGCGCGCCGGTGGTCAGCCTCATGCAGATCCGTAGTAGTATAGTTATTTTTATTATTATTTAGGGTGCGATTGTATATTATGAATTATTGATACTTCAACAATAGGCATGATGTATGATGCTTCTTGTGGTCTTTAATTTTTTAGTTAATTTAATTGGATTATATAGTTATCTTGCATATCCACATTTAATTGGATTGATACTTCAACAATGCTTCTTGTTGTCTTTAATTTAATTGGATTATATAGTTAACTAGATTGAATCATGTTGGTGTGTGTGATGAAGATGGTTACGGTGCTAGATTGGGGAAGAGCCGATACGAGTGTGCCTTTTGCAAGAAGAGCTTCCACTCCTACCAGGCTCTAGGCGGGCACCGTGCGAGCCACAAGAGGCTCAAAGGGGGATGCTGCAGCAGAGGAGGCGAGAGTACTACTAGCCCATTGGATGTCGTCGATCCGACAGTTGTCCACAGTGGAAAGGCTAAAACTGCAGGGAATCACCAATGTGGTGTTTGTGGTAAGGTGTCTGCTTCTGGACACTATTTTTTTTTATTTTTTTTTAAAATTAGCGACGTGTTTAGCGACGTTTAGCGACGTTAAGTTACGTCGCTAAACACGTCGCTAATTAGCGATGCTGTAAAAAGTCGCTAATGACGTCGCTAAAGACGTCGCTATACGTCGCCAATTGCTGACATGGCAGTATAGCCAGGTCATTTAAGACGTCGGTATAACGTCGCTATAGACGTCGCTAATCAGCGACCTTTAGCGACTTTAATAAACGTCGCTATTTAGCGACTTGGCGTCGCTAAACGTCGCAAAAATTTGCGACACAGTAAAGTCGCTAAAAACGTCGGTATAGCGACGTTTAGCGACGTTTTTTTTTTGGCGACTTGGGTTTTTCCGACAACTTTATAACGTCGCTAATTACGTCGCTAAACCAAATTAGCGACGATATTTTATTATTTAGCGACGTTTTTAGACGTCGCTAATTTGACTTTTTCTGGTAGTGCTACTTAATGAGGGTGCCTGAGGCTCTAAAAATATTAGTTCAGTGATCTTGCTGATCAACCTTAATAAATCTTTATTCTATCAAGTTTTGATTAACTTGGGTTAGCTGTAAGGGCCGGTTCCCAGCTAGCGGTGGTCCGAAGACACTTAAATATCGTATCGCTTAGGGCTGTTTACACCCGTTTGACAGAAGGACCCTTTCAGTTTGTTCCCAAGCTTATCTCTACTTTTTAGAACTTTAGATTTAAAAGAATTTGCAAGATCAATAAACTAATTCCTTAAACTTAAAAATATTGAATGTACCAAAAGAAAATTTAATGACACGGGAGTAAAAGTTAGGTTCTATGTTCCAACAGAATAAATAAAGTATATTAAATAGAATATACTGATCAATAATTAAAGCTGACAATGATTTATATACTCTAATTCTTAAAGCAGCAAGCAACAACAACTGTATTGATCTAAATAATGAACAAACAATTTTGTAAATTTGTAGCACTATATGTTCAACAATTTTTTTCTTTTTTTTTAATTTTAAATTTTTCCAACAATGAACAAAGGAACTTTAGTTAACAACACTTTGTTATGTAATAGTCTTAAAATTGTTAAGTAAGCAATTAATGATGTTCTAACAAAATCGTTAACTGTGTATTTAAAAAAAATCGTGTATTAGCACTTTCCAACCAATTTGCTAAGTATTAGAAGTAACAACTTTAACAGTGTTAAAGATATTTGCTGATAGTGCTAAACTATTTAACAGTTAGGCCACGTTAACGATTCTCTTATGCAACACTAATATGACAGTATTCAAAAAGCAAGTTTATGGAAAATCAAACTTTGCTGACAAATAAAAATATTTTATAAATGCAATCTTGAGAAAGAAGATTTGGAAACCAGTATGTTCAAAATAGGTCCACTACTTGTTTTACAACAGGGTGAAGATTTGTTAATACTAACAAATGCAATATAATGATAATAGCAAGTTGTAAAGAAACTCGTTGAACAAAATTATTTTGAACGACGGTAAACTAAACGACAAGTGCTTCACTCAGGATCAACTCTTAGATTGTTAGCAATAATTAAACATTCTTTCTGTTTCTTTCAGCAAATATGCAACTAAAATAAAATGAGTTCAGAGCTACCGGCCAATAGAAAAATCGTGCTGAACGCACTGTCCTAAGAGTTGATCCGAGGTCTATGTGCAGATTGTTCTCAGATGCTCCTAGTGGTAAAACCCTCAGTACTACCGGCTTCTCGTTGTCGCACACAACTTCGAGAGATGCGACCCGAACTTAACCTTGCCCAGAACGAAACACGGAAGAGAATGGAGGTGGAACAGATGTTTGCTTTTGATTTTTGGATCAAAGAAAGAGTGCACTTTTGAATACATTTTTCTATCTCTCTCTAACTAATCAATTGAGAGGGGGGTGGTATAAATAGGTTACCAACCTCAACTAAAGGCTAAATTTGAGCAACAATTCATGAGTCACCCTCCCATGAAGGAGCCAACATGAAAAACAAGTGGCTGGGAATAGTTCAAGAGGAAGAATAGGTTGAGGAAAAGGTGGATCAAGAGCATATCTTTAGGAAGTTGGGTTTGCTATCTATGTGTAAAAACACACAGTCAACAATACACATATATATATATATATATATATATATATATATATATATATATATATATATATATATGGTTGGAGTTAGAAATACATGGTTAAAATGTACAATGTTAGCAAAGTCAACTTACTTACTATAGAAATCTAATACATCAACATCTGGATTATGTGCTAGCTTCATTTATCCTTGTTGGCATAGATGATTTTTCTCTTTTTCGCTAGTTGGATTCGTGTTGAAAGTAGAAGGTCATTACAGAATATTTTATAAGTTCATGAATATAAAATTATATAGAACACGGTCAATAAGAATTAACCATTCATAATATGCATAAAAAAAATAGTAGTTACAAATTTTAATTAAAATAAAATTTTGAGAAGGAATCAATAAATAAATTTTAGAGAAATCAGTCAAACCAACGAATGGTTTAGATTTTCTAAAAAAAAAAATTGTTTTAAGCAAACCTAATCAATCAAAAAAAAAAAAAAAATTTGAGACCAAGGAAGTCGTACGTACTAATGCAAGAACTTGCATGTTATGTCATTACTTTATAAGGAAAAAAAACCGAAATAATATCAAAACGTACAATATTTATTATGCCATTACTTTATAAGAAAGAAATCATGAATAATATCTGTCCTATATTGGATGTCGTGCATTAGACGTCTCCAATGTTGTTATGCATGCAAAGAAAAAAAAAATTCTTTATGAGCTTGATGTGATATTGTGATGTATGTACTTGTTAGGTCTGTGCGCACACACCGCATAATTGCTCAAATAAACGAATTATACGGCATAGACCGCAAAATCGAGAGTCAAGCGATAAACCAATATTCCTCCAAGCATTATGCGAAAAGATTCCACTGAAGTTGTCCATTCAAATTTGACTACGATTGACTTTAAGCATGGAACATGTGATATAAATAATAAATGACTAATTAGAGTTTAGACTTTAAATTTTATACCAGTTTAGAGTTTAGATTATAATTTGTCCAATTAAAAAATTTAGATCATTAATTTTTGTTATTTATTTTATTTTTTTATTATACCTTTTCTAGTTCATTGTCAAACATGATAGGAAGAATAATAAAATAAAATAAAAATTCAGGATCTAAATTTTATAATTGGACAAATCAGAACGGTGTTTTCTAACTAGTCTTATAATGAACCTTAGCTTTTGGAACTTCTCACGATATTATATCTGCATTTAGCATCCAAATAAATATAATTAAGATTAATGTTTGAAATTTTGATTTTGATCCTTGATTCGCGAGTGAGCAACATGTTTGAATCTTTCTTCTTCTGTTTTTGGAATGTGTTGATTATATCTCTCATCTTTATAAGAAGGTTTGATTATGGTTCTAATGAGCCGACTAAATTGTATGTATATTTTTACTTAATTAAATTTTTTTAAAAATAATTAATTACTTCACTATCTAATATTATCTAACTATAATCAAATGTCTCTAATTTATATGGTTAAGATGGGAGTTATTTTCTCTGGCTAGGTGTGTTCGATCCCACTGGACAACGATAATTATAACAAATTTTAATTTGGATTTGATCCCACAGAGCAACAATATTTATAACAAATTCTAATTTATATTATTTAAAAAATTATGTGCGCGGACATGTTACTAGTTATATTCATATTCTCCTGATGTAAAATTATATTATCATAATCAAGAAAATTAATGTCTTTAATTTATATGATTTTATTCGTCAAGTAATCTACACTCCCTGTGGTTCTTCCAAAGTATGGAAAGCCAAAAAACAAAGAGTTAATTTGCTTTTAGTTTATCAAAAATATGTAAATTATTTGCTTATAGTTCATGGAAAGGACTCAAGGAGTTTGCTTTTATTGGAATTAATTTTCTTTTCTTTTTTCATGAAAAGTGAATCCATGAAATGAGTGGAAGTGTCTTTTTCTTTTCTATTTTTTTTTTCTTGAATTTTTTTTTTTCTGTTTATTTTCTTGACATCCAAACACAAAAAATAAATAACTTTTATTTTCTAAGATCCAGAGTTTGCAAACCAAACATGGTCTACGTCTCTGAACTCTGTTTTAACAACAGATGGTATCTTCCTGCACCTACGAATAGGTTTACGAAAATGATATGTTGTCTGCAGACGGACTGATCCGTCCGCCGCGTGATCGAACTCCATTCCCAATCCCCCCAGTCGTTTGGGTCCGCCATCAATTAACCTGCCAATGGAGCAGCGATACGTGACAGAGGGACCAGCCTACGGACGGACAACTTAGCAACGCTGATAAGTTTATTCAATTTCTCACAACTTGAAAATGTCAGGGGGGAAAAAAGGATCAAAAGTTCATGTGGCTTGCTTGTCTAGACTCTCATTTTGGAGCTTGTTTACAAAGTTTTTCTTTTCACTCTTTGGTTCCCATCTATGCATATAGCCTAAAGTGATCCCTATCTACCAGCTTTTG
The DNA here is from genome assembly GCA_036927795.1 of Iris macrosiphon. Classification (NCBI taxonomy): domain Eukaryota; kingdom Viridiplantae; phylum Streptophyta; class Magnoliopsida; order Asparagales; family Iridaceae; genus Iris; species Iris macrosiphon. The sequence continues at coordinate 141,882,541 of JAYESA010000003.1, read as the reverse complement.
ATCAGGACCCAAAAGTTGTTTCTCCCCACAAATCCTGGTTCTAAAGTTAGGTCTATCCCAATTTGTTGTTAGGCTTGGATTCATTGTTGGAAAAGTATAGGTCCACCCTCAATTTTTCCAGCCTATATATCAATCTAGCTAAAGATGATCAACAAGAGATGGAACGGCTAACTCCTTTAAGAAACATGTAATTATCCAAGCCTAGAGATGTTGATGTTGTGATTCGAATAGATGCATTCATCACTGTTTTAGAACATCAAAATTTTATACAAACAATACATATATTTGTTTAGAGTGCTGAAAATTTCATCAGGAGGAAAGAAGTACAGAAGAATTGCATGAAGGATGAGAAATTTTCGAAAATTTACATAGGGGTGCCAACTCCGTTGACTTCCGCAAAGTAGCGGAGTGGTCGACGCCAACTCGTGTAACGATAACGCCTATAATTCTCGTATATTTTTTAAAAAATAAAAATTTCAAAACTTAGCCTGTGAACTCCTCTCCCTATTAATAGAGTTAATATATATGATTATTTTGTATAAGGGTAACAGGTTTAGGGCCTAATTAGATTTTTGGTATTAGGTTTGTCCGTTTTAGACTTTAAATACTTGAACGTTTTTAATGACACATTTTAGTGACGGAATTAAAATTTTAGTGACAAAATAAGACTTTTAATGACCAATGTTCGTCACTAAAATGTGTCACTAAAAAATTCAAGTATCCAAAGTCTAAAACGGATAAACTCAGTACCCAAAGTCTAATTAGGTCCTAAACCTGATACCCTTATACAAAATAATCATAATATATAAAACTAGTCCGTTGTAATATATATATATATATATATATATATATATATATATATATATATATATATATATATATATATATAGTCCGACATTTTATACGGAATTTTTTTGTGCATGATGTATTGTACGTCTTGTGGACCCACTGTCCTTCCAACTTTCACTATTAATAAATAGAAAAAATAATACGTTCTTATAGTTCGATTCATTGATCTTTCGTCGTCCAATCATGATTTTATATCTTTATGGTCATATTTGATAACGTCAAAGAAAATAAAAACACTCGTTTATAGAACCCCATGATGAAACTATACATATCACCAATGTATCATTGCGTCCGAAGAGTCAAATATTGCTTAGAAAGGACCCCCCCAAAAAAAAGAGGAGTCAAATATATATCAGGTATAGGAGGAGAGAAAACAATCATGAGGTGAGGAGAGAGAGAGAGAGAGAGAGATAAACACGCCTTTATCATCATCCACAAAAAAAGTGAATATGGATTTTGACCCACAAATATGAACACAAATCCCTGCAGAACCTTTTAGTTTTCAATGGCATATAAATCTCCACTGGTGGGCTTCTAGGCCATGTGACATTAGGATGTTGACTACAACAAGTTTTAGCTTTTTGGTGTTGTTACCGGTTTTTTTTAAAATAAAATAAAAAACGACTTCTAAAAAAAAAAAGTCTCAAGCAATTCCAGAAAAGATATATTGCTAATAGAGATATCTTTAGTTGACATATAATTAATTAACTAACTACAATAAATAAATAAATATATATATATATATATATATATATATATATATATATATATATCGGTTAGCGGGAACGGACAAAAGTAGCTGAAATATGTTAAGGTTGTTCGTCTAGCAGAAACGAGCAAAACTAGTCTGGATGTGTTAAGAGTGCTCGGCTAGCGAAAACGAGAAAAAGGTAGCCAGGATATGCTAAGGTTGTTCGGCTAGTGGAAACGAGCTAAGGTGGAGATTGTTGGATTGTATCTCATTTTCGGTTTAGCGCTCAAAAAGGAGGGTGACAATGAAGTTAGTAATTTAATCCCACATCCGATAGGATGTGGGATCATGAGATGTAGATAATTGTGATTGGTTCAAGCCTTACATGAATTTTTTTTTTTTTAACGACATATGGGTCTAGTCTAATATCGTATCTCATGGGCCAACTCCGGTTCGGATCACACCGCGTTTCCAACAGTATAAAATTCAGGATCTATACTCTAATTAGCCCTAAATATAATATTACTTTGTGTCTCATGCCACATAAAAATTATAACATACTACAACGAAATCATAACACATTATAAGACAATAGTGTTGGAGATGTTCTTAAACTATTCATTTTTTTCCGAAATTTTTATCTGATCTGAGAAAAAAATAAAATAAAATAAAATAAAATAAAATAAAATAGTAGCTGCTATTTTAAAAATATACGAAAAATGGTTCAGAGCGAAGATCGTGTCGGAACGCGTCCATGCGTTGAAAAGCCACCCTGTCCTCCAAAATCCCCCCTGGATACCCACACAGAAACTATTTTATATTAGTTTCTTCTTTATTAATATTACCCCCTGCTCCTCCACTCTATTTATACATCCCCAACTCTCCTATTCTCTTCGTAGCACTCTCTCTCTCTCTCTCTCTCTCAAACTTCGTTTCCTTACTAACAACATCAAGAAGAAGTCATGAAAGCCATCACTCTCTTGTTCATTACTCTCCTCCTCTTGGCCACCTTATCGCAAGCCGCTAGGCCTACTCCCAAGGAGCCTAACTCCGTCGAGGTACTACACTAAACTAGCTACAATTGTTTCTATAAAATCCACTTTTTTTTAACGGATCATACCATCTATAAATCAATCGATCTACTGCAATATGGCTGCTCGTATCCGACACGCTTCACTACAAGAAACTTGGATTTCTGTGACACGTAAAGAAACAATATTGGACGATTCAATCAATATTGCGCTTGCTAGTTTGTCCAATGTTTTGATGTACATGTTTGGAATTTTTATTTTTTTTATTTTTTGTTAGAAAGTTGGAGTAGTAGCTATTCCAGAGGTGAAGGATGAGGAGGAAACTAATGAAGTGTACTGCGAAGGGGCTACTGAGAAGGAGTGCTTGATGAGGAGAACTCTTGTTGCTCACACTGACTACATCTACACTCAAGGAAATCACCATAAGCACTGATGAATCATTGGATCGTGAATGATCGATCACATGTACTATTCCAATTCCCAACTATTTCATATGGTAATTCCATCTTTAGCTGTATTGATGATCAGCTAATAATCATTATGTTTGTTTAATTTGATATAGGTGATTTATTAGCGATGGATTTCGTCTGGTTGTCTGTGTTTTTGGCTTTCTTGTTTGGGATCGAGTTGTTATTCTCAAGGCATGTTGCTGGTTTGGGTTTTTGTATGCATATAATGTTGGGAGGAGTGAGAGAAGGAATGGAATAGTATGACGTATCGTATGTGTTTTTGTGTTATTGGTTCTAAAACAACGACGTCACAAAAGAAGGAAATTAAAACTTCTAACAAGCAGAATAATCCGCTGCAAAATTTGAAACAGAAATACTATCAACAAGTATAGACTGCTTCTATCAGCTAGCTCCCTGCCGATCGAAAAATCTAAAATTAATTTTCCAGCAAGAACGCTCCAGCCGTTGGAGGAACGTTCTAGTACACTCCAGCAGCTGGGGCTTGCCAGCTGGACGGCATGTGCCGCCGCCTTGAGATGGGACCGACGTGCAGCTCCGTCGATGGAGGACATCATGTCCTACAAAGTATCAACCGCCCATCACGATTGGCTGCATAATTATACACGAACTCTATCATTAATGTCATGGTGGCGGGCTGTATGATCACTACAAAAAAAATTGGATTTCTATGGCAGGTAAAGTTGTCGTATATCATGTTAAATGTATCACAACACATTTTTAATTATGGCTAAAATGACGACGTACTTTCGTTACATATACCTCCGTAGATGAAAGACGAGTGACGACTAAAAATATTGTGTCACAAATTTTTTTTTGAACTGTGACTACTAATAGTATTCTTTCTGTGGCAACATATCTCGTCACTATAAATGTTATAAGTGACGCACAATATTGTCACAAATAGCATATTATTGTAAATAAAAATAAATATATATTTTGTCAAAAGAATCAAAAATAAAACTAACAAATTTATATTTGAAACCTTGGAGATTCGAACACGAAATCTTCTACTCCGGAATCAAATATGCTACCACTACATCAAAATTATTAGTTTGTTAAATAAAAATATTAATATGTATGAATTTCGCCAGACTGTTTGGCAGGATATTTATTAGAAAATATTTTTTTCTAAAATAATGTTTTCAACCAAATTTTCTAAATTTTATTATACTATAATAATAATTATGATTTTTTTTTTGACTTTGTGTGTAATACTTTTATATGATGTGAATTTTTTTTTTTGGTAATTGAAGGGTAATAAATTAGCGCTATATAAGTTATAATTATTTTAGTAAGACAGAAAATACCTTAAGTGTTAAGTATTTTCACTTGTCATATAGAACTTGCTATTATAATTCTTAAAGAAAGTCAAAGAAGACACCTTAAATGACAAGAATTTTTTACTTGTCACGTAATACACCTTAAGTGACAAGTATTTTTCACTTGTCACATAGAAGTTGTTATTGCAATTATGTAAGAAAGTCACATAATACACCTTAAGTGACAAGTATTTTTACTTGTCACATAAAATTTGTTGTTACAAATCTTTAAGGAAGTCACAGAATATATGTTAAGTGACAAAGATTTTTATTCGTCACATAATACATCTAAAGTGACAAGTATTTTTTGCTTGTCACATAGAACTTGTTGTTACAATTCTTTAAGGATGTCACAAAATACACCTTAAGTGACAAGTATTTTCACTTGTCACATAAAACTTGTCTTTGATTCTCATTAAAAATCAAATTTTATTTCAGTGAAAATATTGAGTGATGACCAATAAAAACATAGTCACTGAATGATTTAAATGTGTAACGATATAAAACTATTGTCACAAAATCAAATTATAAGTGACAACAAAAACTACTTGTCACAGAAATATCTCTTTTAGTGACAAGTTTTACTGTCACGCCCCAATCCCAAAATGCCGAGGGACTGTACACGTGGCAATGGCCAGCAGCACGCACCGATGGACAACCCAATTTAATGGATCCATCAGGGCATGCTTAAGCTGTAGTCTAACAGGAATTAGAATAATTGTTACAAGTCACAAGTTATTCTAATCTCATCCACAACAGATAATCACAGATAAATGCCAGAGTAATGCAAATAGAAATAACTATCGAATCTCAATAAAAGTGTCTCGGTGAACAATCCGAGTTCAAGTCTGATACATCAAATCAAATAGACAGGAAATAAAGGAACTGGAAATAGAAACAGAAATAACTAACTATATACAGCCAATGCTCAGGAGAAGTCCTCTGGTACGATCTCGTCCTCAGGTCCTGGTACAGCTCCTGGAAGTGCTCATGTACGGTATATCTCTGGATGAATCTCTTCGGCTATACCTGGGGACATAATCCGGATCCAGGTCCTCAGGGGACAGCAAGGTACAGAAAATACAAGCCATACTAATGCAGTGAAATAGTCAATGAAATAAACAGGGTAAATATGTAACCATCTATGTGAAATGCAGGTGAGAACATCACCAGTACTCAGGCTGAGACTACTACAAGCTCTGTATAGGGGAGCCAGTAGCAGCGATATCATGTAGTTGTCTAGCTCGGAGAGAGACTGAGACGCCGGCATAATATAGTCAACCTGTAGCCTGTGTGTCTCTCCAGCAATAAATGGTACAATAGGGAAACACTAAATAACCAGCTAAGTGATATGCAAGATGAGAGCAGCACTAGAACTCAGGCTGAAACCACTACAAGCTCTATGTCGGGGAGCCGGTAGCAGTGATATCATGTGGTCGTCTAGCTCAGCGGAAGACTGAGACGCCGGAATGATATAAAATCAACTTGTAGCCTGTGTGTCTCTCCCCACCCAATGTAATCATACATCTCATGTCCATGTGGCCCCATGTCCATGTCACGTAAGATCATATCTAATGCAACAAGTCATATAGTATCTAGGAACATATGTCAATGTCAAGTCCTGTATCCTATACAGAATCACCACGAATATCTCAGGAAGATCCTGTCCATGAATAGTGTCAAGTATCCTGGGTTATAATGTACTTGATAAGACAAGTACGAGAAAGTAAAGGGTCCGAAATATCCATCTCTAGGTGACGTACCCAACACCGCGTACGGGGTTGGCACCCGACTGATAATCGGACGCTAAGTACGCCACACGGTCCTAGGTTAAGCATGTACAACAGTTATAAATAAAACAAGGAAATATGCAACAAGACTGTAAAGTTGGCAAGGTATACTTGCCCTCTGATGTATAACTAAGTCAAAGAATATTTAGCAAAGACTGCAAGTTTTGGCGAGGTACACTTGCCTGTGGGTCTGGTTCCAATTGCGGCTCTGACTTCAGTTGGAATTGCAGGCGGTACTCCGGTTGCTGAAACAAACATCACCATCAGATCCAGAAAATATCAATCAGCTAGAAACGCTTGTCCTTGAGTCCAATTTGGAGACAAGGGCAAAAAAGATAATTTTGGGTCAAAACAGGGTCCACATGTGGGCCCACTTTGCACCGAAAAATGTTTCCGGGTCAAAGGTCTCCAAATTCACCAAACTTAGTGTCAACAGGTCAGGAACGATGATACGAACCCAATGGAACTTCCAGAATTGGATTCCGATGGGCCGAACACAAAATCGCCCGTCGAGCGGGACCTATGGGGCCCACGACACGCGATTTCGTCAACGTTCTAAGAATCGAACCAAACTTGGGTCACAGGACCAGCGTATCGCAACGAGTCCGATGGCGTAAGTTTTGTTTCAATCCGACGTGTGTACACAAAGTTAGGGCGAAATGCAGAAAAGTTGGATACGGGACGTTGTCCGCGGATACGCGCTGATTCCGGTGTGCACGCACATCCGAATCAGCTTCTGCGAAATCCCACACGTCCGTATCAACGACGCGCACGTATCTGTGAAGACCGCGCGCGACCAAGTCGTCCCGTTTGGCTGGGCGTACCCAGTTCCAGGGTGAATCGGGTCGTTGTTTTTCCTGTTTTTGGATCGCGGTGTGCGATCACTACAGGACGCGATGCCCCGAGCGATTTATCCGGGCACCGAGAGGGTCATACAGGCTTCGCAACGCAATTTACGGATTCGAAATCAGATCTATGAGGAGAGAGATACACGCACCTGAACGGGACCCGAAAACCGAGATTTGAATCGGGTCCGACACGTGTCCGCTGCTGCTGTTGCTGGGTGCTGTCGGGGCGGAGGTCGACGGTGGAGAGGAGGGGAGGAATGAGGAGGCCGGGGGAGAGGGATGGGCGGCGGTGGTGGCGTCGTGGCGGGACGGCTGGACGCGGCGAGGCGGCTGGCGGCGGTGGCAGCGGTGGCTAGAGTTTGGGGGTAGCCGGAGGAGGAGAGCGAGGGGGTTTTGTAGGCGGGGCGAGGGGCTGGGGGGCCGATAGAGGCGGAGGAGTGGCGGAGAAGGCGGAGACGAGGGTGGCGTGGCCGGACGGAGCGGAGCGAAGCGGCCGGAGCGGCGGTGGACGCGGGGGAGGGGACGCGGTCAGGGACGGGTGGCCGGGTCGGGTAGCGGGTCGGGCGGTGGATCCAACCCGACCCGCTAGGGCGGGTACTGGGCCGGGTGGGGCTGGGCCCGGTGGGCCGGGTCCAGTGGACCGCGGGCTGGGCCGATTTAATAAAAAATAATAATAATATTAATAATAATAATATTAAAAATCAGTAAATAAATAAATAATTAAATAAATAGATTTTAGGTGTTTTAAAAATATGTTCGGGGCCCAATAAATTCCAGAAAAATTATCCTAAGTCCAGTTTTTCATTTTACACCCAAAAATATTATTTTTATAATAATTTAATATTATTTATTATCATTTAAAAATTATTTAATAATTAAAACCCTGATTTTAATTACAGAAAAATCCCAGAAAATTGTGAAAATCCAAATTTAAAAATCTTGAAAAATCAGGGGGTTTACATTTACACTTGTCACAAACCACTTGTCACGGAAACCCAATTTTTTTTTTAGTGGATTAGACATAATGTCTATCTTTAATGCAGCCAGCCAGGTGACTAACACTCCTTGCTTCACACTTGAACAACAGTTGGTTCCGTCGGTTGGAAGCAGCCTTCTAGCGGCTATAAGGCTATAAAGAGCCTCATTGAAAGTCTATTATGTCCTCGCAACCTCCGGTAGATGTGTCATTGAAAAACATCAAAACTTCTCTCCCAATTAGATTTCTTGAAACTCATATCTACAAAGAATAAAGCATCGCCAAAGTAGAGTGTTTGAGTTTCGTACTTGAAGTCAGATCGTCAACAAAGTAAAGTAATTATGCATCTCAAGTCTCCATGGTCACACTTTACCAAACTCTTTTCTTTGTTGAGAGTTCTAGTGTACTTACACACTTAGCAAAAGTTATTTTCAAAGATAATTGCTCTATTTTTTTTGATAAAAACAAAGGCTTCCAAATATCATGTACTTTGCAATAATATGCACATTCTTCATCATTTTGCAAAGTAAGCAACTTAAGCGAAATCAACTTGGACAGTCACCCTGACTCCATTCACTTAGCTTGTGTCTTATTTGTCATGTACAGTCACCTTCTCAAATAAAGTTCCATATGTTGCAAACAAGTCCTTCATGGAACATACATGCTACAATTAAGGCTCTAGTGTTTAACCACCAATCAATATCAATTACAGAAGTCACTACCTATGAAACCATAACAATCAGGCTAAGCTCATATTTTTGTGTTCTTTTAGCCTTGGTTTGGACCTGCAGTCTCTTTCGTTATGGTCATTCTGGTTGCAATTAAGCATACCACATCTTCCTTGTACTTGACTTGAAAACCATAGGCTTCACGTTTAGGTTCTTGAAATCTTTCTTTTTGTTGAAGGTAGATCTTTTGTCCTTCTGATGCTCTGATTGAACCATATTTGCTTTAAAAAATTGTTTGTCCAATAAATCGACTTTGATCTTTTTTAGTGACTCTTCATCCTCAATACACTATCAAAATAATACATATTAGTGATGCCAACAAACGTCGCTAATAGGTAAAATAATATCGCTAAAAATAATTAGCGACGTAATTTACGACGTTTTGGTGTTGTCGCGTAAACCATGGTCCTTGGCAACAAATTTGTCGTTATTCGTCGCTATAGCGACGTATATTTGCGACACAGCCATGTCGTAGATTATTTTGTTATTAGCGACATCCAGCGACTCGACGTCGGTACATCAGCGACGGTATATATTTTTGCATAACGTCCCTAAATCAACGACAATACCAGCGACGTTTTATTACATCAATGCTGACATAGCAAAAATTGTCATGTCAGCTATTTGGCGACGTGTAGCGACGTTTTGATACAGTTTAGTGATGTCGCTGCTACCGTTCAGCTACGTTTTGACACAGTTTAGCGACGCACTACCATGTCGGTATACGTCGGCAAACGTTGCAGGACATCGCTAAATTTTAAAAAAAAAAAGGAAAAAAAGCATGCAGTTTCAAAAAATATTTTCCAACAAAAGTCTGCCTGCAGTTATAAAATCACAGATTATATAAATAGACCTAGAGCATCCCTCCGTTGAATTTTATGGGTTCGTCGACCCCTTCAGTAGAACACTCAACACCGGTACATACACAAACACGTCAAGAATATTGAAACACTCAGGAATGTCCCCAATAAATAAATACATGAATCTAAAATAATGTCACATCCGTCTCGTCCAAATAATATAGTAAAAAGTATGAAATAAGTACATCAAAGACCCAAGAATGAGCCAATACACACAAACATACTAAAAATGTCCGAATAAGAACTACTGCGGATCAGGAGTAGGAGGAGCACTACCGCACATATTGGATAAGAGGAAGCCATACTTATCTTGTGAAAGTGTCACCGGTTCCAATAGAGGAGACAGTGGAATCGATGGAGTCGGTGTCGATGCCGACGGACCAGGAGGACGTATCTTCTCCAATGCTAGCAGTCGAGCAATGTATGAATCCATGGCAAATTTCACCCTCGAAGTATTCTCCGCCACTGATCGACTCAACAAATCATGCGCCGCATGTATCCTCGCAAGTGAGTCACTCATGGCCGTATGCGACCCCTCCAGCTCCGTCTGTCTGCGCTCCGTAGATGAGACCAGAGTTGTCAAGTTGCTTTGTCATCTGGCTCATAGTCCTAATCTCCATAAGGCAATGATATGTCGTTTGGCTCAGAGTCCTGAGCTCTATAAGGCTATGCTCGAGCGAATCGAAACGTGCGGTGATCATCGCATCGTCCGTCTGCGGCGCAGACTATGGCCGCTCCATAATACTCCATAGCAACTCATCACGTAGGTCAGCAATATGACGGTCAACGCTCTCTTGGGCTTGTACCGACGCCTGTGAAGGCTGCGAGGAATGCACACTGACAGAAGGGGCCCTGGAGGACTGCGTCTCAACAAAGGCGTCGTAGGATCCCGTACCGTAGTACGTATACCTCTGAAGACAACCAATGATGGTCATCCAGAGATCTTCCACTAACGAAGGTGTAGAGGGCTGCGAGGAAGTACCAGTCCCTCCCTCTACAGGTGCACTAGCAGTCACCCGTTCACGTAGTTTAAGATACTCTTCCTAGAAAAGTGGTTTCTAACGTCTAAGTTACTTATTACTAACTATATAGATATCTATTTGCATATTTTCTAAGTTATATTAAAACTAACACAGGGTAGTAAAATGTACATAGGTCTACGTGACATTCTCATCGATGAACTTTTTGCCCTTCCGATGGGTGGCTAGGAAGACGGTCACCATGTTGACGGCCTCACCCCTCTGTACCTATTAAAAATTATATTATTTGTTATTAAAATTAAACATCTTATCCTACTTTTATTAAAATAATATATATTTAATAGAATACATACTAGACGACGAAAATATTTTGTCATGGGAATCGAGCCACCACACAACTTTTCTGCCTTCGACCTAGTCGCATTTGCTTTCTTCGGCCTTTCCTAGTACCTGGGTTCGTCTAATCTCGCCTTCATCGCAGTCTACTGTTCAGGCGTGATCCAACCCTGTATCGGTTGTCCGGAGCGATCATGAGCCTTCTGGTCATCTATCGCATCACGGATCAGCTTGGCGGCGACGGCAGAAAACTGCTCCTCGATCTTCTCAGCCCGGTGTGGTGGATAGAAATAGATTTTCTACAAGAAGTAAAATAGAGAGTTACATAATATGCATAAATAATTATTGATATTAAAAGTAAATATATTTTTACCTTGAAGTGGACAAACCAGAATGCTTTCCTATTTTCAGCAGCATCTGAGTAGTCGATCCAAGGCCCACCATAGTTCTGCCTAAGAAAATGCCCCAGTTCTCTCTGAACCATTGAGGGACGATATCTATACAACGATAATTAAATTCATTAATATATAGATATAATCATTTGAAAAATGTTAACTATTTAACTTACTTGCTAGGCTCGTCCCTCCAAATCTCCATCCTCGTCTCGTCCGGAGGCGCACATGGAGGATCGCTCTGATCATTCGCAGACGGAGTTGACTCAACCTCCTCCGTTTGCTCCTCTGTCTCCATGGTGCCGTCAGCAGAAGGAAGGCTGGACGGGGGAGTAGTCTCAGACCTAGAACTTCTCGTCCCAGGAGTACTACCACATACCGTCAATGGAGTCAGAGATGTGACTAGTCGGAACACTGGAGTACTCTGCAACGAGGATGGAGTACTCAGATGCTGATAATGACTATTAGAGTCATATAATCTAAATATTTTATGTATGTATTCTGATAATGACTATTAGAGTCGTATAATCTAAATAGAGATAGCTTAGACTTTTAACCTCTCCATGACAAAAACTACACTATACACAACAGGGATATAGATTTGGCAATGATGCTGCACTACTTTGGAGCATAAAGTGCAAAAAAAAAAATCCTTAGATTTGTGTTTTTATATTTAAAGACTCCTAGTTTTAAAAAAAATTTACATTTTTATTTTGGCTCACTTTATACCCATTTTTAAATTATGCCGTTAATAACGTTAATTTAGACGTAAAATGACTAATCTAACCCTCCATAATCCTAATCATAATCAAAGTCCGAATTCTAATCTCCTAACTAATCCTAACACTAACCCTCCCCCCTCTCTCTTCGACCGGCAACCCTCCCCCTATAACTCTCCGGCCGGCGGCAGGAGGAGGAGGTCGGTGGCGAGGAGCGGAGGGGGGAGAAGGAGGAGGGGAGGAGGAAGAGGAGGCACTGTAGGGGAGGAGGAGGGAGGAGCTGGAGAGGGGAGGAGGGGGGGGGAGGAGGAGGAGGAAGGAGCTGGAGGAGGGAGGCGGAGGAGGCAGGTTGGGGGGAAGGGGAGGGGAGGGGAAGAATAGTTTAGAATTTTTTTTAATTATCAATAACTATTTTTTTAACGAAAATTATGTTAGTCCTGAGGCTTAACCAAAGATGGAAGAACGCGTGGTCGAGATCAAAGGTTCACACAAAAGTTTTTACACTGACTATTCTCAATTTCCACGAAGAACTATATAAGGATTCTGATTACAACTTGCTCTCAAGATTACAAAAGAATCAGAATTAACCAAACTTTACGTTCTTTCTTGTAATCGCAGTTGCAGATGGACAAAATAGAGTTAAAATAAAACGAAAACTATCTTCTTTCTTCCTTGCAAAACGTAGTTGTAATCAGACAGAACGAACCAAAAAAAAGACAAAATAAAAAAAAAAAATCTTAGTGGGACGGTGAAGACCACCGTTGCTCAAAGCATGATTCGTCCTCTATCGAGGATCTGCTCCCAGGAGCCAGCAAGTTCACAAGAGAACTTCTGGAACGCTCGTAGTCATCTATTTGTGTGACTTGAACGGACTCCTTTGGACTCCTCTTTCTCAACTTTTTGGTCTGTCTCAAAAGGAGGCTAGATGGCTCTTTATATAGGGAAGGATGGAAGCTCATCCTCCTCTTCTTTCCGATGTGAGACTAAAAAGCCACTACACAAAATTGATATCTCACAATCGCAACCCAATGCATAGTCCGCTCAGCGCCCGTTCAGCACCCGTCCAGCGTCCGCTCATGCAACACGCAAATGCAACCCGAACATAAAACGAGCGCACATTGCGACTATGCAAAGTGCAAAGTGCGCAAAAAAAATGCCACTTTGCAGCCCTAATTCCGAGTTGCTCCTATGAAAATAATTTCAAGAGCATGACAAAAAGTATAAATGCTTTCATGAGAAGTTAATCATTTTTTCTTTTAGGAAAATACCCCACATGGCACCCATGTATCCCACCACACCCCATGTGCATACATCAACTCATACAAAGTATTATATTAAAATACTCATTTGGTGGTGTAGCCAATGTGGGACTATCTTTACTAGTCCAAAAGCAAAAATACCAACAAAATCAATGGGAATGACTATTTCGAGAAAAAAAAATTATATAGTCTTAATTTGCTAATTAATGGAGAAAATTTTTGCACTGTACCCCTGTGACATTCACCAGTATGAACTGTGAAGTAGTCGCATGAACACTTTGAAAGGCATGTTGAACTGTTTATAGTTACAGATATCCTTCTGCTGATGGAGAGGCTGATGTGATCCATCTTCTGCGATTGGAAAAAAGTGAGCATCAAGTCACTTTCGGTGTAGAAACAAGCTTTCTTGTTTCTTGATTTGGGAGGTCGACACGACAAAGAAGAGACCAACAAAGCATATGATCGCGTTCACGGGATTTTGGGATCCAAATTATAAAGACGGTATGGTTGCTATATGTTCTAGATGAGCCTACAGTTTTTTTTTTAAACATATACTGATCCGCATGACAGTCGTCATCGGCATCTTCTTCGTCATCCAAGTCCTACTTAACGAAGTCTATAATAAAATATCAACCTAACATCCAAATAGTTATCGGCATAAGAGAATCATATAATAAACCTACTAGCTGGCATGTAGATTGACCTGTGTGTTAGCTGAAGCAACTAAGAAACATCATTCCGGTTCTTTTAATCTACAAAGAGTCTAGGCAAAAAGACTAGTTTATTTCTTTATTTTTTATAGAGAATGCACATTTTACACGACTGCTAAACAATTTAACACAAATGCTAATTGAAGAGATCAAAAAAGAAAAGGAAACCGTACAATCCAAAGTCTGAAATACTCGATCCAAGATGGACCCCTCGGAGTAATCTTTTTCAAAGGTTCAAAGCACGACCAACAAGCTTAGTAACCCAACAAAAAAGCTTGGCTAGGACCAAGGTCGGGTGACTAAAAGAAAGAGAGACAAATCCAGGTCCATAAGTACAATATTAGGTCCACCAACGCATACAATTATGGCCCCTCCTTAAATTATAGTAAAAGCAACCTCAATTGTCGTACCTACACACCAGTCTCTAGAAGCTTCTGGAATGGTTCGAAGCGCTTAGGCGTTAAATGAAAGACTAATCAAATTAGGCTTAAAGGATAGGGCAATAGTCCTTACAATAAGAAGAACATAGGTGTATGGTCCTACAACCCAAAAGAGGATACATGCACTCTACTTACCGACTGAACGAACTCCGACAAAAGGACATGTCCCTGATACCAATAAAGGTTAAGGAGATAATACTTCACCCGATCTCAAATCTGCTACACCTACCGAAAAAGGATCTGATCTACAAAGCCGACTAATAGAAAAGCGGTACATCGTATGATACGCTTCCTACAACAACAAGAAAAGTTTTGTCGTTTCGCTCTCTATAGGCCTCAACCGACAAAAGAATAGTGGTTTAAGACATTAGAGCAAAGAAACCGTTTTTTCATTTCTACGAATCCAATATTTTTGGTATCTCTATACTAAACAAAAAGATCAAAATTCTTAACCCAAAGCTTTACCAATAATTTGGGTTTTAGTAAGTATCCAAACTCAACCTATTATCCCCATCTAAACTTTCTTGGACCTAGTTGAGCAGCCTGACCCATCATAGTGTGGATAGCGGTCATGGACCACACCCAAGATCCATGCGATATAATCAAGACATGGTAGATGCAAAATTAACAGAAAAACAATAGAGATTAACTATGAGCCTAACATTTTCCTACAAAATGACCACTAGGACATGCAAGTATGTAAGCTCGGCTCTCTTGAATTTCAAGTTAAAGCTTGATATCATAAAGGGTTTGGACATGGAAGGGAAATGAGAGATGACAGTACATAAAATACCAAAAGACTTGAAAATATACAAATGCAAACTAGTACACCTCATGTGAACTGTCAGACTAAAGGAAAACATCTTGCCGATCCCTAAAACTCTAACTAAGTACTATACAAAGATAAAGTTTGCAACATATAAGCTGCAACACATAACAGCACAAGTCTCCCAATTACAAAGAAATCATTGCAACTTCATGAATTGCAGGTAAAAAGAGCCTAATGTGATCTGCCAGCCTTTAGTACATAGTAGCAGCAGTGTCATCCGCATATCATAAGTCGTCATTTACAGCAGGATGTTTTTGAAATCAACCAACGGCCTAGATAGCACAATTAGCTTCCTCTCATTTCATCCCTATTCAACATTTGAACAGAAATCCTGATGGCCAAAACCTGTAACTGCTGATTCAATAATTCGTCATGTACCGTCAGTACATAAGCTTCTCTCATCATAGTATTCTGTTCTAGTTGACCTGGTAGCCTCATAAACCTAGTAAGATCTGTAGCTGGGACTGTTCAAGCATACAATTTTCCAGGAAGATAGTTCCACGTCAGTCCACAAGCAATCCCAGAGCTATTCTTGTTATGTCATCCTTATGAATATACAGAACCCTCCATCCATGGACGTTAATGCCAGTTGGAACAATTTCAGGTGCTGTCCATTAGAATGGCTTACTCTGATCCGCAATATGAAGGGGAAAAAATCCCCCAGCCTAAAGTATGAACATACACTATTATCTGAAAATACAATTAAAAAGCCTTTTTTCTGTTAGTGTTACAGAGGACATGGCCCTTCACAGAGATGAATGGTAGAAAAAGACTGGGACAGAGGCGTCCTTCTTGTTGTTGTATGATCAAAACTTCTGATGATGTAATTTCATGCTTTGGAAGCACAGCATCGAACCTTATCTAAAAAGTACGGAATGCAGAAAGAGAACATAATGGTAACTTCTACAATCAGATAACTAAAAAAATATCATAGAATTATTATTCCATACTCTTACTTGCAGTTTCTAGTATAAAAAAACACCAGGTTCAGATGATTGTCACGTACCCATATTAATAAGCAAACCTGCAAGAATTGAATCGAACCGAGTATGTGGCCATCCGCCTGGACCTTTCGGGACTTCTTGAGTTTTTTTACTCCACAGGCTTTGTATGAAATAAAACTCCTTAAAAATTTACAGCCGGCTTTTACACCAGCTTCTTATACATCATTCCAAAAAATTATTTGCTTGTTCTGTCACCTACTGCTAGAGTTGAGCACAAATGGGAAAGAGATAGTATAACTCTATTAAAGAGAAAATATTACCTTGTTAAATAGAGGAAGTCTAAACAAGTAGATGCACTTCTAAAATCAGCTTTTCGTTCCAAAGAAGATGTCCAATATAAATCAAGGCTTGCCTATTTCCATCTTGTGTTAGTTGTTCATTTCCTGAAGCACTCATGACTCACCTGTCGGCACATGCTTATTCTTCCTCTGGAGACTTGAAATTCTCAATGGAACAGCTGAATACAGGATACAAGTGCAGAGATGATGCAACTGCGAGGAAAAAAAAGAAAAGAAAGATAATTACAACTAGAGAATCATTGGAGGAGTCTCATCCAAGAGAATATTGTACAGTCAAGAAGTAATAGTTTTAATCTAAGAAGCTACATTTTGGCATTACACCAGAATGGCAGAATCTCACACATCATTCTAAAAGGAATTTACTTGTTCACATTAGAAAACTTAAGAATAATAAAGTGATTCCACCTTGAGCAGATGGCTCAAAAAACTTGATGTACTCTTGACACTTAATGCCAGCAGAAGTTTCAGGTCCAGTTTATGAAATCAATACCTTCATCTCATGATATTTCTTTTCATGTGGAAGCATTCATGACTCACGCATTTGCACAGCACAGCTTACACATCCTCCAGAGACTTGAGGATGGGACTGCAAGAGAACATAACAAACAGGAAGATAATTACTTCATGTTCATTGGCCCTTACATCAATCTACAAAAAATATAAAGCAAGAGCTAGAATCCAATACCTTGCTGAATAACTTGTCATCCAAAATGGGAGTCGTCGAGCACGGCGAGATCAATGGAGTCTCAGCATCGAGAGGCAGGATAGATTGGTGAGGGTTTCTGTGGGTGAGGAGGCTAGTGCATGGATAAAGATTGTGCGGGCTAGGTTAGAAGTGAGGCTATTGTATGTGTGTTTCTTTGCAGTATGAGAAAGTTATTCCAATTATGATATTTATGAAGAATCGCAAGAAATGCAAAAGGGAACATATTTAATCCAGCATTGAGGATTTGAACCAAGATTTACATATGGATGGGAAGGGCTATTAGTATATCTGATACATAAAAATGTAATAATTAATCATCTAAAAAAGAGGATGGTGGTAAGAGGTGGTGGCAGGCTGGGCTCTGTGGGGCTCAAGGGTGGTGGCTGGAGGCTAGGCGGCTTAGGGTTACGATTTGGTAGTTTTTCTGGATGGTGTCCTTGGTGGTGGCTGTCTAGATAGTCTAAAAGCGGGTAAGGTTGCCTACGCTTTCCTTACCCAGAATGGAACTAGATGTGTACAAAGAGATACTAGATGGATATATAATAGTAACTTATAGGGGACAAGGTTGTGTACATCTTGACACCCTGCCCAAAGCATGCATAAGCTGGAGGCTAGGCAGCTTAGGGTTACGATTTGGTAGTGTTTCTGGATGGTGTCCTTGTTGGTGGGTGGCTAGATAGTCTAAAAGCGGGTAAGGTTGCCTACGTTTTCCTTACCCAGAGTGGGACTAGAGGTGTCCAAAGAGTTACTAGTATGGATATATAATAGTAACTTATCTAACAGGGAACAAGGTTGTGTACATCTTGACACCCTGCCCAGAGCATGCATAAGCTGGAGCTACGAGGCATTGGGACACCACGTTTTAGTGATTTGGGGAAAACAGGTTAAACACTCTGGAGATAATAGCTATATCTAGCAAGAGAAGAAACAAACCTTTGCATATCTGTTATCAGCACCATCATAGATTCATATGCATGCAAAAGCCAACTACAATGAACAAATGGTTCACAGAGAATTTTGTTGAAAACAAAATATAAGAGTTGTTAAGCTTGGATGGTAACTGGTTATATAAAGGATACTAAAGTTTCATAATTAAAATAAAACAGTTATTGCAATCCTATACGGCTCCCATGAGCTGCTTGACTTTTCTTCAAGAGTTTTCGAGAACATTGGATTGCGCTTCGTGTAGGTTCTCGTTCCAAGATGAGGTTAATGCTTGGAAGCCAGAAAATCCTAGGAGGCCAACGAATCTTAGTAAATATTTCGATTCGGCAGTTCTTACTTGAGAGCTCGTTTTCCTGGCAACGGGAGCTCGTTTCCTCTATGACGACGGGAGCGCGTTTATCCGGAATGACACGAACGTTTCCCATAACATGACCAGAATTTTAAAAGACATAAATTTTGGTAAGAAAGTTGGAGAATTTTTAATACGCATTCATCAAAATAACAAAAAACTAAAAGTTACTTACCTTGACATCATAAAAATTATCATGCAAATGATCTCTCTGTAACTTTGAACTAACTTTATAAATTATAATAAATATTAAGATATCTACAAATTTTGATAACAATAAATAATAAACATAAAAAATTTATTAGCACACGCTCTCATCATGCTCCCAACTTTAGATTCTTCTAAGTAGTCGCGGTCCTCCATTTCTGCTCCCGCTCTCGTCCCCGCTTCTGGATTCTAAGGGTTAATGTACTTGCCAACTGAAATGCAGTGAATAATACATATGGGTGCAAAACATGTTGTGGCTATTCTTTGGCATGTTTCCTAGGATACAGACTTGTGGCCACAATCATTATATGATACCTACACTAGCACCAAGTGCTTTCATCTACTTGAAGAGAGAATATATTAGTAAAATATATGACCAGGAAGCCAACTCGAAGAATACTAAACAGTAGACAGAGAAATTACACAAAACAGTAAGGTCATGAGATATCAATAGTACTTAAAAGAGTTTGGCATTAACTTTACAAACCCCTTTCAACCAACTATTAGTAAGAAGCTCCAGTAAATGAGACTGCAACCTTTTATTTCAAATACTTATAGCTATCATCATACTCATCTGTCCTTTCCAGCTAATTCCAGTACTTAATAGTCGAAGCACATTCACATGCCACCTTAATTAGTCATATACCTTGTGATCCTCTATAGACTATTGCTACAATTCTTAAAGCCCAGCTAACTTATTTGTAAGTCATGGTCTTATCACATGCCCATTTTAAAACTTCAACCTGAGCTGCATCCCTTGCCTAGGTCCTTATTGCTTGCTTCTACTTCTTTAATCTTTCTATTATTTTTGAAATAGAAACAATAACTAAATAAACCATCAACCATGTCAACTATACAACTGTAGGTGAACATGTCAAATAAAAGACATCAATGTGAATCATTCTCATTATATTTCGATCAAATATTTCATTTAATTGGCTGTCATTCTATTTACTGCCCTTCTTGCTTGCTTCTACCTTCAATCTTTATAATAGCTCAATTGTTTTACAATTGATACAATAATCAGAAAACCTAGCAGCTATGTCAAATATAAAACTGGTAGTTGCAGTTACAGTTGCACTTGCACATGTCAACTAAAAGATATCATACATCATGTGAATCATAGTCATTTTTAATTCGATCAAATATTTCTGTAGTTGGCTGTCATTGAGTCATTCTATATTCATTTACTTCACCTAGGTCCTTCTTGCTTGCTTTTAAAATAGACACAAATAATTAGAAAACCTATCAGCCATGTCAACTATATAACTGGTAGTTGCACATGTCAAATAAAAGAAATCAAAAATCATTGTGAATCTTACTCATTTTATTTAAGTCAAATATTTCTTTTAATTGGTTGTCATTCTATATTAATTTACTTAGGCTAAGTCCTTCTTGCTTGCTTCAACCTTCACAAAGATATCTCCATTGTTTTTAAAATAGATACAATAGTTAGATAACCTATCAACCAAGTGAACTATACAAGTGGTACTAGCACAGGTCACGTAAAAGTTATCAAACATCAATGTGAAATATACTCATTTTATTTCGAACAGATATTTCATTTAATTGGCTGCCATTCTATATTTACTAAGCCTAGGTCTTGCTTGCTTCTACACGCTTTACAATATCAGCCATGTCAACTATGCAACTGGTAGTTGCACTGACCAAATAAAACATAATAAGCATCAAGTTTTGTCATGCTCAATTTGTTCCGATCAAATATTACTGGCTGCTACTATATATTAGACTTTATCCTCCACTAAGTCAACCTTGCAATATAATCAACCTATTCCTATCAAGTTTGCCTCAATTAAATAATTTAAATTTCATTCAATTTCATATTATCAAAGTATCTCCAATCCACTGATAATCTTATTAGTAATTTTCACAATGTTTCTATGACTAACCAATCCATCGGTACTTCATCTTCAATGACAGTATAATTTCATGTGATCTGCAAATAAATGAGGACGTGCACGTGACCATAGTTGCATAATTCGTCAACCCCCCCTACGTCCCACGAATTGGGACGAATGACCCCAAACGGGGTGCGTTCGCGACCCGTTCGTCAAATTTAACGACACGGATTTTGATGGATTTGGTTATGAACTTATGAAATTTGGTTTAGTTACAAGAATATTGTCTATGCTTTCCTTCACTTGGATTTTGATGGCTATGGTTATGAACTTGTGATATTTGGTGTATACTTCTATATAATTGTATATGGTACAAAAGACGACCTAGATAAAAACGAACAGCGACCCCAAATAGCGTACCGAGTAAGCCTATCCCCACCGCACCGCGTACCGGCTGAGGTACCGTACCGCGAACCCGTACCACGTACCAAAGCGACCCACGATCCTGGTAACATTGCACGTGACCTCATACACCTAAGTGTGATCACAAATCTATGTCATCGCAGGAAGCCGTAAAGCTTTTAACTGCCCATTGTACAGGCAGTTAATGACTTCGACAGACCACATGGTTATTGATATGCACGCAAGACTAATAATTGTCTTGCCACAAAACAAGTTTACTACTCCCACATCATACCCGAAGTAACTATTTCCAGTTCGCTGCACAAAACATTAAGTTATACTAAATCCTCAGTATTATATCTTTACCATCAAATAGAGAACTAAAGTCCCATAGATTAGTACGGAAATGCTGTTACATTAAATATGCAAAATAATTTAGTAATTTTCCTATAAAAGAACAGCTTTGTCTCTCAAAGAGGTGCAAAAATGAAGCAACAGTTGTTTCTAGATGTGATCTGTATCCAAAACAAACAAGAACACAAAGCAGAGCAGCATGTCCGAGGCTTCTCGCATAACACTGTTTTAAAATCTAAAATATATTCTGGGGAACCATACATATTAGCACATATCACAAATCTTTACAAGTTGGAGACACAATTCTTCCTTTATCATAATCATAATGAATTGGGAATACAAACAATCTCAATAGAAATTGGGCAATCTAATAAAGCTTCATATAGAACTGTATTACCCTTCTATATGTATATATACGATTCTGAAGCATTAAGAATAAGAATTCTTACATTTCAGAGCGACCCAAACTTCAGGAGGAGTTCCTTAACCAATTCAAGCTGGCAGCAAAACCGGCGTCCCTGCCATCACCCGCATGCACAAGGCGAGGCAAATCGCTACGACCAGCACAGACTTAACACTGAAGTACCTCAGCACTTCCATTCCCCTCTCCGTGACCCCATCCCCAACAGCCCGGACGCCTCTTCTGGCACCGTCACGGAAACTCCACAGAGCAAAATCAAGGAACGACCTGACGGTCTCGAAGGTCACCCTCCCCGTGACATCGAGAACGAGCCTCCGGTTACTTGGGACCGCCAATGTTGACGAGACCTTACCGAACCACCCACTCTCCTCCTTATCCACCTCGGCGGCGGATGAGCTCCCCAGAATAAAATCTTCTTCTTTTTCTTGATTCGGGCCAGTGATCACCTGATGAGAAGTTTTAACTAAGGTTTCGACGGCTCCATTACATACCGACACCATGAAATCCTTCACTTTGGCATCGTGCTTGGGATTCGTGATCCCTGCGAAGATGTCATCGTAAATGTTGATCCCCGCCGTCTTCTCGAGGTACACCGAGACCAAAGTGCTGACGAACTTCTCGATACAGTTCCCGACGAGATCTTTACACTGCTCGTTACCGATCACCTCAATCCACGCCGGCGTCGCCGAAGAATCCAGTTCCTGATGCATTAATCCGACAGCAAGGTTCCTCGCGAAGCTGCCGACGACGACGGACGCGAACCCGGTTCCGGAGGGGGAGAACAACTTATCGAAGAACTCGGAGCGGGATGACGACGGCGAGTTAGCGGATCCGGGCCCGACTCCACGGACGATTCCCGAGGTCAACGCCTCGGAGACGCGGGACACGGAGCCGGCGAACTCGCCGGACGTGGCGATCTTCGAAATCTGCTTCAGGCTCGTCGGGACCTCGTCGGAGTCCGACCGAAGGAACGAGTTCAGGTCGGAGGAGAGGATGCTGACGGTCTCGGCGGAGGAGGAGAGAGCCTCGGCGATGGAGACTAGGGTTTTGAGGAGGCTGTAGAGCTTCCTCCGTCTTCTTTCCACTTCCGGGGAGTGGTAGAGCCTGTAGAGACCGTAGCCGGAGACCCCGGCACCTGCGAGGAGGAGGATCCACTTGCGGCGGCGGAGGAGCTCAGCCGCGGGAATTAGGGTTTGGTGAATTAGGATTTCGGTCATGGCGGTGACTGAAACCCTCGGTGGAGGGATAGATGGGGGTGTTTCGGGAAGGATTTGGTGCCAGGGAGAAAGAATTTATGGGGGTGATAGGCGAAAGGAGAAGGGGGTTTTAAAAGATGGAAAAGTTAGTTCAAGGCCAGAAAATTAGTTGAACCGTTGTAAGGTTCATGTTCATCCTATATTCAAGTATTGTCCCATGTTATTTTATTTTTATGCAATGTAAAATTACTTTAAAAATAATTTTATGAATATCCAAAATAATCTTAGTTCATATTTTAACAAATAATAATACTCGAATGAAAGAATGAACAAAAATAGACTTAAAGTTGTAATGTTTATCTTTTTTGTAGTAAGCATATTTTACAATTCTACTAGGAACTCAAATAAAAACTCACAATTTGCATGTAACAAATAAATTTAACTAACAATGAAAGTGTACTGACTAATTTTTACATTTGTTTAAAAAAATCTCAATAACAATTAATTTTTCATTAAAACCTAACATTTCCTTCTCCAAATTTTATTCTATTTTATTTTATTTTTATGTTTTTATATTAAAATAATTATTTTTTGAACTAATGTTAAGATAATTATTGAATATTAAATCATTTATATATCCTTGACAATGATTCAATTAACTAGCAACTCGGAAACGTTGGCACCAGACCCACCAACTGAATTTGTTAATGGAGGTCAAGAGGGCAGTGTTCATTGGAACTTGTGGGGGTTTGAGAATAAGTTTCCGAAACCTAATTAGTTTTGGAATATGATATAACTTTGTCTTTTATCTGCCCCCTCTTATGTTTTAGAGATATTTTAGGAATTTTATTTGTAAATTTATTCTATAGTTGAGCTTCCGGAAAATATATAATTTTTATCTCTTATAGCCCTCTGTTTATTGATATGGCAAAAATTGATTTATCGCTGCATATGAAAGTAGTCACATTCAGATAGCCACACGATGATTGTTACATTTTTTTCCTTCTCATTTTTGTTTATTTTATGTTTTGACTTCTTAAATAAACAAAAGCTAATTTATCCAGAGAGAAATATAAAATTGTCAGAGCATCAATTGTAAGGCTCGTCGTATTTTCTATATTCTAGAATCAGAATGTAGGATCTCATTTTGTAGAAAAGTAAAGCTCAATTGAAATTCCATGATGGTTTCAACCCACCCACAGGAGCTACAATTTCTTGCGCCTCGTAATTTCTACATTCAGAAATGTAGAGACTCGTTTTGTAGAATAGTAAGACTCAATTTCGATCTCCCAATTTTCTAGATTCTATATTTTACATTATTTTTAATACATTAATTTTTGTCCACACAACCTTTGAGATCAAAGGTCATTTTATTTTTTATTTTTTCTATTTCCATACAAATCCAACATATTCTAGACTTTTTTTAATATAAATTTGGGCCTTAAGATGCATTTTTAAGCTCGATGCCAACCATCTTGTGGTATCTCTTTAAAAAAAAATTTACAAACCAAACTTGATTTCCTAAGACCAATTAAAACAAAATTTGACCGAACTCACCTGGCTCTTGTGGTCAGTGAGAAGAGTTATAATCTCTCTGGCTAGACGGATGGTCTCGAGATCAAACCGTAAAATAGATGTGGGATAGTGGGTCCAAATGATATGAAATGTAGCGTGTACAAAAAATTTCGTACGTATCGTCGGTGGTCTAAAATATATATATATATATATATATATATATATATATATATATATATATATATATATTAGAACAAATTTTATTTTGGTATTGTACATAAAAATTTTGTTTTAAAAGAGGAGGGATATCCGATATATTGGGAAGGAAAGTTTGGGTAGGGTGGGGTCCGCGGAGGGAAGGAGAGAGGTTCTACATTTTGTGATTTTTTAATTTTTATGTGAAAAAAATGAGGTGGTTCACGTATTTCGGTTGGCGTGTGGACTGGAACGTTGAGATATCCAACGTTTTGGCAGGTTTTGGATAGGAAAGGGAGTTGGGATTGTTTTCCATTTTTTGTCTTTTGTTTTTGGACGCCAAAGTGATCAATTGGTCATCCAATGTTTAAAAAGTTTAAGTTCGATTTAAAATGTTTAAGTTTTAATTACACTCTGACCAAAAGTATTTATGAGAAGTGACTACAATTTAAATTTTTCAAACATTTGCTAACCAAAAATGATATTTATACAAAATTATTTGGTACCAATATAGACTTTTAAAAGTTATTGTAGGCTTTTAAAAAACCGTAACTTCAAGTCAAGTTTTAGGCTAAGTTTTGGAATTGTTTATCGTTGTTTCTGTTATTTTTTTTAATTAATTTAGAAGTTGTTTGCTAATATCAGCTTATTAGAAATATGTATGAAAAGTTATTGCAATTTAGGATGGATTTTTAAAATATATAGAAGATTGTTGTCAAAAAATATTTATGATGTCTTTTACAGAAAGTAGTAACAATTTTGAACCATGTTTTTTTACAGATGTGTTTCTTTCCGAAAACAATCAAAATTTGTTGAGTAAAAATATTTTATTAATGAAATTTAAAATTTATTTTAATTTTAACACAACTTTTGATAGCAAATAACCTCCTATACTGTCAAAAGCTATTTAGAAATGTTGTCTTACTTTGATTCATTGAACCGGAAGAAAATTGCATGTAAAGCACAAAAGTTTAATAAAATTACTATAACAGCACAACTTTAGATAAAATTAAGATAAAAGCAAAAAAATTTCTTTGGAAGGACATTTATTATGTATTACTTACACAACTATTCCGTCCCTTAATTGTATGGTATAAAAAATGTCCTTCAGAAGGACATTTTTTTACTAAACTGTAAAAAAAAATGCTCTTTTGAATGTAGTTTTCTACGCATTTCTGTCTTTTATTATTCGCCTACATGGTAAATTAATACATATGATATAAAAACGCTTGTCAGAAAGGCTTTTTTATTTTTTGCAGGAAACGTCCATCCTGATAGACGTTTTTTTTTAATTTTTTTTTTTTTGTTATTTTTCATATCCTTTTGATGGACGTATTTCTCAAAATATATTTTGTTTAAAATTTGTACTCTTACTGTTATTTTAGTAAGATTTAATGCTCCACATGCAATTTTATGTTGTACTGGCGGTTCAAACCTTCTGAGCACATCAGGACATTAAGTACATCCATTTATATTCGTATCCATTTCATGAAATCCAATATAGTTGTCAACTTATTATTGTTTCATTTCTATAATATAGATTCCATGAATAAAACACAATTTAAATATTCATAAAATCTTAAAACAAGATAGATACTTTATATATAATATGCAAAGACACAGTATCAATTCTGAAAACATCCTCTCGAATCCAATCCTAAGTATTAATCCGACGGAAGAAGAGTTCATCGTCTAAAAACACAGACACCAATGTCACAAATATTCTACCAATCCCTTCCAATATACTTTCTTTTATTTTTACTGCAGGCTTGAAAAATATTCAAAATAAACTATAAAAGTTGTATTAATATCCTCTTATAATTAAAAAAAAAACTAAAATGCATCTAACTATATATCACTCACTTAAAATCTGTTGGTTTTGCTTTGCTTTCAAAAGCTCAAGCTTCCTCTTCCTTTCTTTAGTCCCACATCGGATGGGCCAAAGCTTTCTTGTGTACATATATTAGTTTCTCTTCTCTGCACTCTTAAGTTGTTGTGTGGGGAACCCCTTGGGCCACATGCGCGCGTCGTCGCCACCGTCCGGCCCGGTTCGGCGCGCATAATGGGTGCGGGCTCACATCTGCGGGCGCTGAATGCCGATTCGATTTTCTCTTCGGGTTCGGACTGGGACCCTAAAATTCTTTTTACTTCTCTTCATTTTCATTTAATTTTCTGAACGTTAGAAAATTAATTTCTTCCGTTACAATTTTTTTTTGAACCGTTATTGTGTCCAGGTTCATTCTTTATTCGGATTTTTTCGTTTAAAGTAATAAAATATAATATAATTATAAAAAAAGGAAAAAGTTGGGGGTATTTGCAGATAGGGGGACCACTCGCCAACTGACTTGGCGGGGTGCTGAGTTGGAGAGCATCTCGCCAACTGAGTTGGCGGGGCGCTCTCCTCGAGAGGCCGCTCGCCAACTCAGTTGGCGGGGCATGCTGAGTTGGCATAGAACCGTTGCAATCTGCTCGCCAACTGAGTTGGCGAGTAAGGATCCGTTTTCCGACCGTTCCACAACGGCTATTAACAACAACGGCTATTACATTCTCGAACCGATTATTCCAGTCAGTAACGAGACCAATGATTCGTTGTAATGCATTTGATGTCTCATAACCGACTGTCGGTAGATCATCGGAAATTATTGGGGCCATTCCGAATTGCCGAAGAACACGGTCTGCCGGATGGTACATGGTTGTAAACCCCCTGATTTTTCAAAATTTTCAAAACTGGATTTTTCACAATTTTCTGGAATTTTCTGGGATTTTTCTGTAATTAAAATCAAGGTTTTAAATATTAAATGATTTTTAATTGATAATAAATAGTATTAAAATATTATGAAAATAATATTTTTGGGTGTAAAATGAAAAACTGGACTTAGGACAATTTTTCTGAAATTTATTGGACCCCGGACATATTTTAAAACACCTAAAAAGTATTTATTTATTTAATTAATTAATTAATTATTAATTAATTGTATTATTATTATTAATCTTATTATTATTTTTATTATTAAATCGGCCCATTTCCCTAGCCCAGCCCGCTTCCCTACCGGGTCGGGTCGGGTCTGCCCGCCGCCCGACCCGCAACCCGCAACCCGCACGACCCGGCTCCCCCCCTCTCTCCCCCAGCCCGCGTTTTCCGTCCGCCCACACCGCCACGACCACCCCCTTCGCTCCGCCCGTCTCGGCCCCCTCACCCCCGGCCACCCTATTTAAACCCCCGCGTGCCCAGCCCCTCGCCACCGTCAGCCACCCCGACCACCGCTCCGCCACCGCTGCCACCGCCGCCAGCCGCCTCGCCGCGCCCAGCCAGCTCCGCCCAGCCTCTCCCCCGTCCTTCTCCTTCCTCCCCTCCGGCGGCCACCGCAGCAAACAGCAGCAGCAGCCGCATCCACGCCCCGACCGCCGTGGCCGCTCCGCCTCAGCCCCTGCGCCGTGCTCCGCCGACGTCGCCGCCCCTCGCCTGAGCCGCCTCAACCCGACCGCCCTCCGCCGGAGCTCGGCCAGCGTACCCAAACCCTAACCCTAGTTTCACCCCCCCGCGTGTCGGACATAGGACACGTGTCCTGTGTCGTGTCGGACACGGTTTTGCCCTGTTTTAGGGCCCCGTTCAGGTGCGTGTATCTTCTTGCTCGTAGCTCGGATTTCGATTCCATAAATTGCGTTGCGAAGCCTGTATGACCCTCTCGGTGCCCGAATAAACCGTTCGGGGCATCGCGTCCTGTGGTGATCGCACACCGCAATACAAAAACAGGAAAAATCAGACCCTGTTTCACCCCGGAACTGAGTACGTCCCGCCAAACGGGACGACTTGGTCGCGTGCGGTCTTCACAGATACGTGCGCGTCGTTGATACGGATGCGTGGGATTTCGCAGAAGTCGATTCGGGTGTGCGTGCACACCGGGATCAACGCGTATCCGCGGACATCGACCCGTATCCGTACTTTCTGGAATGTGCCCTAACTTTGTGTACACACGTCGGATCGAGACGAAACTTGTGCCATCGGACTCGTAGCAATACGCTGGTCCTGTGGGTCAAGTTTGGTTCGATTCTGAGAACGTTGACGAAATCGCGTGTCGTGGGCCCCACAGGCCCCGCTCGACGGGCGATTTTGTGATCGGCTCATCGGAATCCAATTCTGAAAGTTCCGTTGGGTTCGTATCACCATTCCTGACCTGTTGACACTAAATTTGGTGAATTTGGAGACCTTTGACCCTGACACATTTTTGGTGCAAAGCGGGCCCACCTGTGGACCCCGTTCTGACCCGAAATTGCCGTTTTTGCCCTTGTCTCCAAATTGGACTCAAGGACAGACGTTTCTAGCTGATTGATATTTTCTGGATCTGATGGTGATGTTTGTTTCAGCAACCGGAGTACCGCCTGCAAATCCAACTAAAGTCAGAGCCGAAATCAGAGCCGGAACCACAGGCAAGTGTACCTTGCCAAAACTTGCAGCTTTGCTACTTACTTTCCTTGACTAGTTATACATCAGTGGGCAAGTAAAGCTTGCCAATACTCAGATATTTCTGGTTATGGTATTTTACTTGATTCCTGTAGATACATATGTAAACTTGTTTAACTGCTCAACCCAGGACACCTGACACTATTCATGTGACGGAATTGCCTGAGATATACCTGGTGATTCCGTATAGGTTATATTTTCATGACATATACAGTTTACATGCTTAGATTCTATCCTGACTCATTGCATTAGTTCAAACTTGCGTGACTTGTACCTGATATTTTCTGGAACTGTGATGTGAGATTACATGGGGTGGGAAAAGTATTATCATATCAAGGCTGAATATATTATAATATAAATACTGTTATCTGGCGGTGCCTTAGACTCTGATACAGAGCTTTGGTGCCTTACTGGCCCTGTCGAGAAAATACTGCTATGGTTTCTTCGACACTGATCCTGTAGTAGTCTCAGCCTGAGTATGACTAAAACTCTCACTTGCATATCACTTAGCTGGTTTACATATTTACCCTGCTGTTTCATTATTGTTGCACTGCATATATTTTGGCCTGTATTTTCTGTACCTTGTTGTAAACCCCCTGAATTTTCAAAATTTTAAAAAACTGGATTTTTCACAATTTTTTGGAATTTTCTGGGAATTTTCTGTAATTTAAAAACAAGGTTTTAATTATTCAATGATTTTTAATTGATATTAAACAATATTAAAATATTATGAAAATAATATTTTTGGGTGTAAAATGAAAAACTGGACTTAGGACAATTTTTCTGGAATTTATCGGGCCCCGGACCTATTTTTAAATGCCTAAAAAGTATTTATTATTTATTTAATTAATTAAACTGATATTTATTATTATTATTATTTATTATTATTATTATTATTGTTTTTTTTTTCTTTTCGGGCCCGGCCCGGCCCAGTGGGCCGAGCCCAGCAGCCCGGCCCAGACCCTGCCCAGCGGGTCGGGTCGGATCCGCCGCCGCCCGACCCGCACCCGCCAACCCGGACCCGTGTCACCCCCACCCGCTCCCACGATCGGCCACGACCCGAAAATCCCGCCGGCCGCCGCGCTCTCCGGCGCCACGACCGCCACCCCCGGATCCCACGACCCCACGTCGCCCTCGGCCAACCTCCGCCCCGAATCCCCTATAAAAGCCCCTCCCCCGTCCTTCCTCCGCCTCCCAGCCCTCTCCCCTGAACCCTAAACGTCCGGCGACCCCTCCCCAGCAGCCGACGCCCTCCGCCGCCGCTGCCCAGCCACCCTGCCATCGCCGCCGCCCGCAGCGCCATCTCCCCCGGCCTCCCTCCTCTCCACCGTCGAGCTGCGTCGACGGCCACCGCACCCCGCAGCACAACAGCAGCAGCCGCGGCAGTCGCCCACGCCTCCGGCCGCCCTCGACCGCCTCCGCCTCGCCGCCGCTTGCCTCGCCGCGCTGTCCCCGGTCCCCTCCGCCTCCGCCTGGCCGCAGAGCGCCGTCCCCGCCGCCGGCCGACTTCCCTAACCCTAAACCTAGCTTTGTGTTTCGTGTCGGACACGAATTGGACACGAAGGATACGCTGTTTCAAGACCCTGTTCAGGTACTCGTAACTCTCTGCCCGGATACCCGTTTTCGTTTCCGCAAATTGCGTTGCGAAGCCTGTATGACCCTCTCGGTGTCCGGATAAACCGTTCGGGGCATCGCGTCCTGTGGTGATCGCACACCGCGATCCAAAAACAGGAAAAAACCCAGACCCCGATTCACCCCGGAACTGAGTACGTCCCGCCAAACGGGACGACTTGGTCGCGCGCGGTCTTCACAGACACGAGCGCCTCGTCGATACGGACGTGTGGGATTTCGCAGAAGCTGATTCGGGTGTGCGTGCACACCGGAATCAACGCGTATCCGCGGACATCGCCCCGTATCCGTCTTTTCTGCAATTCACCCTAACTTTGTGTACACACGTCGGATCGAGACGAAATTTGCGCCATCGGACTCGTAGCGATACGCTGGTCCTGTGGGTCAAGTTTGGTTCGATTCTGAGAACGTTGACGAAATCGCGTGTCGTGGGCCCCACAGGCCCCGCTCGACGGGCGATTTTGTGATCGGCTCATCGGAATTCAATTCTGAAAGTTCCGTTGGGTTCGTATCATCGTTCCTGACCTGTTGACACTAAGTTTGGTGAATTTGGAGACCTTTGACCCTGACGCGTTTTTCGGTGCAAAGCGGGCCCACCGGTGGACCCCGTTTTGGCCCGAAACTGCCGTTTCTGCCCTTGTCTCCAAATTGGACCCAAGGACAGGCGTTTCTAGCTGATTGATATTTTCTGGATCTGATGGTGATGTTTGTTTCAGCAACCGGACTACCGCCTGCAATTCCCGCCGAGGTCAGAACTGCAACCCGAACCGGAACCACAGGCAAGTGTACCTTGCCAAACCCTGCAGCTTGCTAATTATTTTCTGGACTTAATTATGCAATAATGGACAAATAAAGCTTGCCAAATCTCAGTAATTCTTGACATAGTATTTTAATGGATTTCTTGTGGAATTAAATATAAACTTGTTTTAACTGTTAAAACCTAGGACCGAGTGGCGTACTTAGCGTCCGATTACCAGTCGGGTGCCAACTCCGTACGCGGAGTTGTGTAACGTCACATAGAGATGGATATCGAGGCCCGATAATGTTCGTACTTGTCTTATCAAGTACTCCAGAACCCAGGACACTTGACACTATTTCATGAGACAGAGTCTTCCTGAGACATTCGAGGTGATTCTGTATAGGATGCATGTTTTATGACATAGACTTTACATTCTTAGACATTTGATTCATAGCTATCAGACTTGCTGCATTAGTTATAATCGTGCGTGACATGGACATGAGGCATCGTGGACATGAGACGTGGGATTACATTGGGTGGGGAGAGACACACAGACTACAGGCTGATATTATATATATAACATAGTATACAACATAGTGTAGTTCATAGTTATTGCCGCTACCGGCTCCCCGACACAGAGCTTGTAGTGGCTTCAGCCTGAGATCTAGTGCTGCTCTCATGTTGCATATCACTTAGCTGGTTACATAGCTTACCCCCTTGTTTAATTAACTGCTGCACTGTATTTATTTGGCTTGTATTTTCTGTACCTTGCTGTCCCCTGAGGACCTGGATCCGGATTATATCCCCAGGTACAGCTGAAGAGAACTACCCAGAGGTGTACGGTACCGGAGCGCTCCTTGGAGCAGAACAAGGAACAGAGGACGAAGTAGTGGCCGAAGATTTCTCCTGAGCACCGGCTTCTACTACACAGTATTTCCATTTCCAGCATTTCATTCCTGTCTATTTTTCCTTAAATGTAACAGAATAATTCTCGGATTTGTTCCGAGATAACCTTATTTGATATTGCATACTTATTTCTATTGCATTTAATTCCTGGCAATTAATCTGTGTTATTTCTGTGGATGAGATTAGGTTTACCTGAGACTTGTAACATATTACTGCTAGACTACAGCTTAAGCGTGCCCTGATGGATCCATTAAATTGGATTGTCCATCGGTGCGTGCTGCTGGCCATTGCTCACGCTTCTCCAGTCCCTCGGCATTTTGGGACTGGGGCGTGACATGGTTTCTGTGGTGGCCCATGCAGGTCAACGACTAAATTGTTCGGTTTCAACTTAGGGACCGAACAGGCCTGCAATAAAATAGGATAAGTCTTTAGGATCTCATCCACTTGCTTGAATCGTTTTTGATTTCTATATCGACTTCAAATAATTTACTTGCATCTTGCCTTGATTCCCGTGCGCCTCTTATTGGTTATTTTTGATACAGGAAAATGGACCCACTGTCACGCCCCGATCTCGTCTAACCGATGATCGTCCCAGGGGGCGTGATGCCGTGCACGCGTAGGGCGCGCGTGCACCAGGCCTTAGGCATAAGGATATTCTTTAGATCAATGCATCAGAGTAGACAAATAAGATAACACAAGTTTGAGGCATAGAAAAGTTTCTCTTTTATTTATAATGAACATCCGGTTACATTGCTTGACTCAAAAGTATAAAATGCCCCACGGGCTTACAAACTTGGACGCAAAATGAGATAGCCGATCCATACATTATGTCCCTTTACATAGCTTCAAAAACACGAAACTCCTTGGGTGCGGGGAAGCACCATCGCTTTAGCGTTATTTCCGCAACGGAGAGAGAGGAAGGCTTCCAGCTTGAGCCTCCAAAATCTTGGCCCCGACCCGCCAAGAATCCCAAAAGTCCGGAGAGAGCTTCAGCTCCTCGCGGCGTTGCCTTGCGCCGGGGAACCTGCTACAACGAGAGTCAGTACTTCGAAAAGTACTGGTGAAGGCTAGCTGCTCTACTTTACCAAGCTCTTTAGATGAGTTTTAAATGAACATGCAACATTTATGTTCTTAGGTGGGTTTCTATTCTTGCCTAGTTCAGATTTCATTTAGCAGGTATGCAAGAACAAAATAATATAACTTCACATGCCACCGTTCGGTGACCTTACCTGTCCCGTCTGAACCACCTGTACAACTTACCATGGCCTTCCCTGTCACGAAGACATAGTTAGTCTGCACAGTTTAAATATACACAACATCTTTCTTTGTTGTTCTACCAGCCATCATGGGTTTAGTCTGGGCTGGCGGCGACGCTTGCAGCGCGGGTAGCTAGCCCCGCTACAATTCCCCGCTCCCAGGACTAAGAAAGTAGATTCCGCCCGGGTCGAGACGGCCCGGTGCCCCGGTAACCGCTCGCAGGAACCTGGATCCCCTGTGCACAAGAATTCCCATGACCATATCTATGACTCTACCTCATAGATTTACTTACTAGCCAATGTTAAAGAACATCATGTACGAAACTGCTTTACTGTACTATCACAATCAACCAACAGTTATATGAAATAACATGCAGCAGTTTATAGAAGAACACTTTGAACTTATTGAAGAGCACTTTGAACTATCAATAAATACCAACCCATTAAACATCCAACGACCATGCATGCATCAATGAATTTATGCAAGGTTTTTTATATGACAAGCAATGGGTGTTCCAAGCCTACTTCTTATCTTATCTTGTTATCCAACTTATTACTTAAGTGGTATCGTTTGATTGAATGCACAACTGAGTCAATTTTATTATGAACGGAGCCCTTGGAAAGAAGGTGCTTATCGAATAGAGCCACTCACACAGTTGGTTGTATAGGAAGAAGGAGTAGAGGTCCCTAAGACTCCGCTCGCGCGCAGCCTACACGATCCCCTGCACGCACCAACGGATGATCAATACCTCCTGCTTCGGTCTCCCAGGCTCGATACGAAATGCGAAATCCTAAGAACGAAAATAATGAAATCCATTGAAACCGTTCAAGAAAACGCAAGTCCTAAAACCAACAAGTACGCAACCAAACGGCAATCGAAAACGGGCAAGGAAAACCAACACAACGGAAAGGCCTCTCTTTACTCTGCCGCCGAGTCCTTCCTTGAGGCACGATCCATTGCTTATGGGACCTGATTCCGAAGAAACCAATCCATAACGAGGAAAGGATCTTAATTCAATCTGTCCCGATCGAACGGTCGTAAGTATTTCTTGGCCGCGCTCCCCGAGCAGGGGGAACGGGATGAACGGGTCGTTACATCATAACCATCTAATAGGAAGTTTCGTCCCGAAACTTAAGAATAGAGCCTACCACTAAGGAATAATGAGGGAAATTTTCCCCTCATATCAGATTCAAGTTCCCAGGTCGACTCCTCGACCGAGTGGTTCCGCCACAGTACGCGCACTAGCGAGACATTCGGTTCCGCAACTGCTTCTTTTTACGATCCAAAATTTGGACGGCTCCGCCGCGTACGACAAGTCCGCTAGATTCAACTGACCCAAGTCGATTACGCAACTAGCGAGTAAGATTTCCATGTTCTATACGATACAAGGCGGGGTTATCCCCTTAGCTATGTGCGTTCATCTCTTTTTATTAGCATGCTAAGGTTATCGCCTGTAAACTAGCACGTAACATTCATTTTCTTAGTGTGCAGCTAAGTAGAGACAGGTTCACCGGGGTCAGCCACCTTAGCGATGTATCGCATCGGTCGAGCTAGACTCCGGACGCGCTTCTGATAGCCTAAGTCTGACTCCATTAAAGATCCCCGCATGAAAGCCTTTGCATCAAACGAGCCATCTCGCTGAGCAAGGCGGTTGAATAGCTACACTTGTGCCGTTTAAATCGGCCCTCCGGGTTGAGCGGAGCGGGTTATTACACCATATACCACTCAGAACGAGTTCCGTCCTCGAGACTTCCTGAGCGCAACTCGTGCTATCGCATAACTTCTAAACTACTCTATACATCTCGTCTTATCCTTCAAGGACTGTCTCAATACTACAATCCTCTATTTTCTCACCATGCGTTACGCCAATGTTGGCCAATTCTCATCGAACGACTCTATCGTTCAATGCTATCGAGTTATGCTCAACTCGATCGTTGCACTACCGTCTCAAAGTCTACTGCACCTAGCACAGGGCTGTATTACCCAAGCACATGGTATTCTATAACTCAACGGGCACTTACGGCTCGTAATTGGGTGGACTTGCCCAACTAGTTATGTTATCACCATAGGAACCCAACATATTTGAGCCTATTACTTGACGTCGCCTATCGAAATCCATCGTTACGCCTAACCCAAAAGCTCGAATCTCGACAATTTTCCAGTCTCGTTTTTGCATCAAATCTCTCTGAGTCACCGTCCAATCTCACTAAATAAATTCGCACCCAATCACCAACATTTTCTGACTCAGTGTATATTGCGCCTCAGCGCAGAGCTAAATTGCCTACCTGGGGTACGCTCAAGTCCTTCGCACCTTTGGCTCAATCGAACTTAACTTCCTATTCGTTTTTACTCGTTACGTTCGCCCGAGTGCTTAATCATTTTATCCAAATGATCCATTCGTTCAACTATTGCATCCCCAAACTCAGTCTCGTACTGCGCCTTAGCGCAGAACTATCCCGGTAGCACGAGGAACGATAAAATCTTTCCTCTATGAAAATTTAGGTTGAGGCTAAATCATTTCAGTTGCCATACTCATCCATGCGAATCCGAACATTTTCCTTTGCAGCTGCATCCGAGTTATGCATATCGCTAAGTCTGGATCGTACCCATATTCAAGGCGTCCCCCAAATATGTGTATTTCAACCAAGCTCAGTGACAGCTAAGTCTGACAAGCTACTCGTGAAAATCTTTCGAAACGCAGATCGTCCTGATATATGAATGACCGAACTCTTGTTCGATCCAGCTATCGTCTTATCCTTTATCGTCGCGTAACCTATCCAACCAAACCAATTTATTACCCGAGTCCTATCTCGCATTGCGTTTGTTTCAACGCGAACGTTGCTAGTGTATATTCCCAATTCCGAATTCTAACTCTAAGTCTCGTTGCCCCAGTTCTATCATTCTTCCCGAACGATACTCTGAAGTCAGCCACTCCAGTTTAACTCAAGGCATAGGGTCGTCTGCCTAGTCACTAGGCCAGCACACACAGTCATAGGTACAACTCAAGTTTGTGACTCATCGCGCAACCGTGTTGCACAACGCTCGCCCCAATACCCTAAGGTCAAACCATTGTTCTTTTACACGGGTATTCTACCCAAGCTCGTTTCACTCAGATTTCTAAACATCGAGCACAGATCACCCTATCACACCAACACGCTCGTCCAACCGAACCCACGATACGCCCACGTTTCAGGGTTAACCTATCGATTCGCACATACTATCTCTTTTATCATGTTTGATAGAATTCACCAATCCATCATTTTCTACGCCTGTATCATCAAGCCACATTTCCATTATAAACCATCGATGTATATCATGAACTCTAAGTCGTCCAGCAAAATCTATGTATCCGTTCATGAAAACGTCCAACATCTCTTACTTTGCATTTCTAGACTAACTCCTCAAGAAAAATCCTTAGACTCATTTTTCTTAGTCTACTCTTAGCGTTCCTCAAACAACTAAGATCAGTTCCCAAACCCAAGTCTATCCCATTGATACTTTCCATTCATCGAGTTCGTTTTGGAATAATCACCGAACCTGTTCTCTTGAGTTTGTTTATCCCTACCGTACGTGAAATCACCACGTCGACGCTCTCGCAGGATAATCGTTCTCGCTGGGACAGATTTCGAATGTTATCTTTCCGAACTTGATTTCAAGATCGTTCTTCCAAACTCCAAGCCAAATCTATTACCGCTTAACTCAATCCATCAAAATTATAATTCTTTCAACTTGCATCAATCCGAGCTATCTTCCAACCATTGTTATAGTCTAGAATCTCCCAAAATATGGGGTCCTCGCATTCGTACTCAAACCGAACTCTATCGAGCGATATCCTACTCAAATCCAAACTTTTCATGCACGCTATCATTCGTTCACTCCATTATTTCTATTGCACTTACTTCGATCGCATCTCAGATTATTCAATCTCGACTCAAGTTTGTAATTTGCTTGTTTCAACTCGAACTCGCTCGTACAATCCTCTAAGTCTTTTCTGATCATGATATCGATTCCAATCACCATGAATTTATATTCGATGTAAGCCTTATCCCTTATTCGACTCATTGTAACTCGTTCGAACCAAACATTGCATGCTTTCTCCGAGTTCGTTTACTTGCTAGGCACTGTTTATTTATACTAAGGCTTTACCCAATCTCGTCGCTTGTCGCTAGACTCGCTTAACTCTCCGAATCCACGACTTCGTTCAAGCATTTTTAAGCCAACAATTACACCACTCCGGGTTCGAGTTATACTCCCTGAATCTTTACAACTCATTATATCCACAAATTGCATAATCGAACAGGGGACTTATCGCATACACTACTCAGGAATTGAGTCGTCCTAATAACTCCTGATTCGCTTTCGCATCCTTCGCTCGTATGCCCAATTCGTTCCTTAGAACTCCAACACAGTCCCAATTTATCGCCTTAGCGATCTTGGACTCGTACACACCTGTATTCATAGTCCTCTATACAGACTATGCTTTAAATCATAACTTATCGCTATGAATAACCGTCCAACTATTTTCGAAAATTCCCTACACGATTCCCATTACTCGCCTTAGCGGTAATCCGATAACGTCTCTATCGACTTCCCTCCAAGTCAACTTTATTCTCATCCCAGCAATACCCAAATCTTGCTGCAACTCGCTAGCATCAAGGGTCTTGGTGCACGATACTTAACACAGTTTGGCCAAAAGGCCATGTGCATAGCCCACTGTCCGAACGATATTCTTATCTCGCACTCTACTCGTTTGGTGTTTTCATATAGACATATAACTTGCCTGTTATAACATGAGTCTCCTCTCACAACATCCTCTATGAGTTGGGACAAAAGCCCTCACATCATAATCCCGTCCAAGCAATCGTATAATTCCCCCGCACTTTTCAAAAATATTCAGACTTATTGTATGGAACGCATCTCATTTTGGCCAAGCGAATTCAAGGGTCTACTCGGAAGGAACAAGGTCCTCTTTAGAAACTTTCTTTTGAGAGATCAAAGGATCTGAAGCATAGCTCTGATACCAATATGTCACGCCCCGATCTCGTCTAACCGATGATCGTCCCAGGGGGCGTGATGCCGTGCACGCGTAGGGCGCGCGTGCACCAGGCCTTAGGCATAAGGATATTCTTTAGATCAATGCAACAGAGTAGACAAATAAGATAACACAAGTTTGAGGCATAGAAAAGTTTCTCTTTTATTTATAATGAACATCCGGTTACATTGCTTGACTCAAAAGTATAAAATGCCCCACGGGCTTACAAACTTGGACGCAAAATGAGATAGCCGATCCATACATTATGTCCCTTTACATAGCTTCAAAAACACGAAACTCCTTGGGTGCGGGGAAGCACCATCGCTTTAGCGTTATTTCCGCAACGGAGAGAGAGGAAGGCTTCCAGCTTGAGCCTCCAAAATCTTGGCCCCGACCCGCCAAGAATCCCAAAAGTCCGGAGAGAGCTTCAGCTCCTCGCCGCGTTGCCTTGCGCCGGGGAACCTGCTACAACGAGGGTCAGTACTTCGAAAAGTACTGGTGAAGGCTAGCTGCTCTACTTTACCAAGCTCTTTAGATGAGTTTTAAATGAACATGCAACATTTATGTTCTTAGGTGGGTTTCTATTCTTGCCTAGTTCAGATTTTATTTAGCAGGTATGCAAGAACAAAATAATATAACTTCACATGCCACCATTCGGTGACCTTACCTGTCCCGTCTGAACCACCTGTACAACTTACCATGGCCTTCCCTGTCACGAAGACATAGTTAGTCTGCACAGTTTAAATATACACAACATCTTTCTTTGTTGTTCTACCAGCCATCATGGGTTTAGTCTGGGCTGGCGGCGACGCTTGCAGCGCGGGTAGCTAGCCCCGCTACAATTCCCCGCTCCCAGGACTAAGAAAGTAGATTCCGCCCGGGTCGAGACGGCCCGGTGCCCCGGTAACCGCTCGCAGGAACCTGGATCCCCTGTGCACAAGAATTCCCATGACCATATCTATGACTCTACCTCATAGATTTACTTACTAGCCAATGTTAAAGAACATCATGTACGAAACTGCTTTACTGTACTATCACAATCAACCAACAGTTATATGAAATAACATGCAGCAGTTTATAGAAGAACACTTTGAACTTATTGAAGAGCACTTTGAACTATCAATAAATACCAACCCATTAAACATCCAACGACCATGCATGCATCAATGAATTTATGCAAGGTTTTTTATATGACAAGCAATGGGTGTTCCAAGCCTACTTCTTATCTTATCTTGTTATCCAACTTATTACTTAAGTGGTATCGTTTGATTGAATGCACAACTGAGTCAATTTTATTATGAACGGAGCCCTTGGAAAGAAGGTGCTTATCGAATAGAGCCACTCACACAGTTGGTTGTATAGGAAGAAGGAGTAGAGGTCCCTAAGACTCCGCTCGCGCGCAGCCTACACGATCCCCTGCACGCACCAACGGATGATCAATACCTCCTGCTTCGGTCTCCCAGGCTCGATACGAAATGCGAAATCCTAAGAACGAAAACAATGAAATCCATTGAAACCGTTCAAGAAAACGCAAGTCCTAAAACCAACAAGTACGCAACCAAACGGCAATCAAAAACGGGCAAGGAAAACCAACACAACGGAAAGGCCTCTCTTTACTCTGCCGCCGAGTCCTTCCTTGAGGCACGATCCATTGCTTATGGGACCTGATTCCGAAGAAACCAATCCATAACGAGGAAAGGATCTTAATTCAATCTGTCCCGATCGAACGGTCGTAAGTATTTCTTGGCCGCGCTCCCCGAGCAGGGGGAACGGGATGAACGGGTCGTTACACCCACAAGAGTGCAATGAGACTTCCGTCGGAACACCACAAGTTGCAGGTGTCACCTACGACGACGAAGTGACACCCGTCGGAGGAGTTCCCACAACTCAACAGAGCCAGCAGGCAGGTCAACCTAACTCCCGATTCCGACGCGATAATATTCCACCTCCGCCGCAGTTCGTTCCACCAATGCCCGTACTCCCACAAGGACAGCCAATTGACGGGCAGCAGATATTCCAAATGATCTACGCGATGATGCAAGCCCAGCAACAAGTCCAACACGAGGCTCAGCGTCGCGAAGCCAACTTCTGGAGGGACAGCATCGTAACTGTACTGGAGCAGGCCAACCTACCAGCTCGACGGCCATCTACAGGCTCTATCACTGACTTCCGCCAACTGAAGCCCCGCACTTTCTCCGGCAAGGAAGAGCCCACAGAAGTTCACGAGTGGCTCACCAACATACGGCATCAACTTGAAGCAGCCGAGCTCCCCCAGGAACGCTGGATGACGGCCGTCCGAATGCAATTGACAGGCAACGCGCACCACTGGTGGTTGTCTGAGGAGACGCGACTCGGACCAGACCGAGTCACTTGGGAGGAGTTCTCCAGACTCTTCCAAGAGATGTACATTCCGGCTATCGCACGATCCGAACTGTGGGACAAATTCAACCGCCTCACTCAGGACTCTATGACAGTGGAAGAGTACAATGCGAAATTTATTCGTCTGAGCCGCTTCGCCCCAACCCTGATCCCGACAGAGGAAGAGAAGGCCGAGAAATTCTTCGACGGACTGAACATTGAGCTGCAGAAACTCATCGGATCCGTCGCACCTACCTCCTACTCGGATGTTCTCGCTGCAGCCCGACGCATGGAACGCGTCACCAGGAGAGAGACTCGCCTCAAGCGGCCAAACACCACAGCACCAGACAGATCATCACCGGAAGAATCTGCAAAGAGATCTCACACGCACCAGCCACCCAGGACAGCTTCGCAGACCCTTCCTACCTGTCACTACTGCGGCAAGCTAGGTCATGTCGAGAAGGACTGCAGACGCAAGTTGGGATTGTGCCTGATTTGCGGCACCAATCAGCACATAGCCAAGGACTGTCCCCAGCATCGAGATGGAGCACCAAGGGCGAACCAACCAGCTTCACCAGCACCGAGGCCACCTCTGGCACCTCAGGCGACACTCTTCCAGCAAGCCCAACAGCAGCAGAGGAATCTACCTCAAAGACGAGGACAAGCTTATGCGATGACTGTGCAGGATGCTGATGCGAGTAAGTGATTTATAGTTTTCCGTTCTAGTCTTGTTGTAGTTCGTGCCCGTTGGTTCGTGACCTCAGCCCCAACCTAGTAATTTGCAACTTGTTAATAATAACCTGGTTTTCATGAAAGTTATAGTTTTAACTATATTTTCCTGGAAAGTGTAAACTTTCGATTTTTAGGGAAACGGTATTTCCCTGAAGCCTCTTGTGATGTGTTTTCAAACGATGCTTGCGACCGCGTCATCTCTGTTGACCGGTTATTCTTTGATTGCGAGGACGCAATCTTCTTAAGGGGGGTAGATTGTAAACCCCCTGAATTTTCAAAATTTTAAAAAACTGGATTTTTCACAATTTTCTGGAATTTTCTGGGATTTTTCTGTAATTTAAAAACAGGGTTTTAATTATTCAATGATTTTTAATTGATATTAAACAATATTAAAATATTATGAAAATAATA
Organism: Iris macrosiphon; assembly: GCA_036927795.1. NCBI lineage: Eukaryota > Viridiplantae > Streptophyta > Magnoliopsida > Asparagales > Iridaceae > Iris > Iris macrosiphon. The sequence goes on along the minus strand of JAYESA010000003.1, from coordinate 141,840,336 downwards.
TTTTTGGGTGTAAAATGAAAAACTGGACTTAGGGCAATTTTTCTGGAATTTATCGGGCCCCGGACCTATTTTTAAATGCCTAAAAAGTATTTATTATTTATTTAATTAATTAAACTGATATTTATTATTATTATTATTTATTATTATTATTGTTTTTTTTTTCTTTTCGGGCCCGGCCCGGCCCAGTGGGCCGAGCCCAGCAGCCCGGCCCAGACCCTGCCCAGCGGGTCGGGTCGGATCCGCCGCCGCCCGACCCGCACCCGCCAACCTGGACCCGTGTCACCCCCACCCGCTCCCACGATCGGCCACGACCCGAAAATCCCGCCGGCCGCCGCGCTCTCCGGCGCCACGACCGCCACCCCCGGATCCCACGACCCCACGTCGCCCTCGGCCAACCTCCGCCCCGAATCCCCTATAAAAGCCCCTCCCCCGTCCTTCCTCCGCCTCCCAGCCCTCTCCCCTGAACCCTAAACGTCCGGCGACCCCTCCCCAGCAGCCGACGCCCTCCGCCGCCGCTGCCCAGCCACCCTGCCATCGCCGCCGCCCGCAGCGCCATCTCCCCCGGCCTCCCTCCTCTCCACCGTCGAGCTGCGTCGACGGCCACCGCACCCCGCAGCACAACAGCAGCAGCCGCGGCAGTCGCCCACGCCTCCGGCCGCCCTCGACCGCCTCCGCCTCGCCGCCGCTTGCCTCGCCGCGCTGTCCCCGGTCCCCTCCGCCTCCGCCTGGCCGCAGAGCGCCGTCCCCGCCGCCGGCCGACTTCCCTAACCCTAAACCTAGCTTTGTGTTTCGTGTCGGACACGAATTGGACACGAAGGATACGCTGTTTCAAGACCCTGTTCAGGTACTCGTAACTCTCTGCCCGGATACCCATTTTCGTTTTCGCAAATTGTGTTGCGAAGCCTGTATGACCCTCTCGGTGTTCGGATAAACCGTTCGGGGCATCGCGTCCTGTGGTGATCGCACACCGCGATCCAAAAACAGGAAAAAACCCAGACCCCGATTCACCCCGGAACTGAGTACGTCCCGCCAAACGGGACGACTTGGTCGCGCGCGGTCTTCACAGACACGAGCGCCTCGTCGATACGGACGTGTGGAATTTCGCAGAAGCTGATTCGGGTGTGCGTGCACACCGGAATCAACGCGTATCCGCGGACATCGCCCCGTATCCGTCTTTTCTGCAATTCACCCTAACTTTGTGTACACACGTCGGATCGAGACGAAACTTGCGCCATCGGACTCGTAGCGATACGCTGGTCCTGTGGGTCAAGTTTGGTTCGATTCTGAGAACGTTGACGAAATCGCGTGTCGTGGGCCCCACAGGCCCCGCTCGACGGGCGATTTTGTGATCGGCTCATCGGAATTCAATTCTGAAAGTTCCGTTGGGTTCGTATCATCGTTCCTGACCTGTTGACACTAAGTTTGGTGAATTTGGAGACCTTTGACCCTGACGCATTTTTCGGTGCAAAGCGGGCCCACCAGTGGACCCCGTTTTGGCCCGAAACTGCCGTTTCTGCCCTTGTCTCCAAATTGGACCCAAGGACAGGCGTTTCTAGCTGATTGATATTTTCTGGATCTGATGGTGATGTTTGTTTCAGCAACCGGACTACCGCCTGCAATTCCCGCCGAGGTCAGAACTGTAACCCGAACCGGAACCACAGGCAAGTGTACCTTGCCAAACCCTGCTGCTTGCTAATTATTTTCTGGACTTAATTATGCAATAATGGACAAATAAAGCTTGCCAAATCTCAGTAATTCTTGACATAGTATTTTAATGGATTTTTTGTGGAATTAAATATAAACTTGTTTTAACTGTTAAAACCTAGGACCGAGTGGCGTACTTAGCATCCGATTACCAGTCGGGTGCCAACTCCGTACGCGGAGTTGTGTAACGTCACATAGAGATGGATATCGAGGCCCGATAATGTTCGTACTTGTCTTATCAAGTACTCCAGAACCCAGGACACTTGACACTATTTCATGAGACAGAGTCTTCCTGAGACATTCGAGGTGATTCTGTATAGGATGCATGTTTTATGACATAGACTTTACATTCTTAGACATTTGATTCATAGCTATCAGACTTGCTGCATTAGTTATAATCGTGCGTGACATGGACATGAGGCATCGTGGACATGAGACGTGGGATTACATTGGGTGGGGAGAGACACACAGACTACAGGCTGATATTATATATATAACATAGTATACAACATAGTGTAGTTCATAGTTATTGCCGCTACCGGCTCCCCGACACAGAGCTTGTAGTGGCTTCAGCCTGAGATCTAGTGCTGCTCTCATATTGCATATCACATAGTTGGTTACTTAGTTTACCCTGCTGATTATCTTATTGCTGCACTGATATTCATTTGGCTTGAGTTTTTCTGTACCTTGCTATGTCCCCTGAGGACCTGGAATGGATGATGTCCCCAGGTACAGCTGAAGAGAACTACCCAGAAGTGTACGGTACCGGAGCACTCCTCGGAACAGAACCAGGAACAGAGGACGAGATAGTGGCCGAAGACTTCTCTTGAGCGCCGGCTTCAACTACTCAGTATTTACATTTTCCAGCATTTTACTTCCTGTCTTTTCTTAATTGTAACAGAATAATTCTCGGATTTGTTTCCCGAGATAACCTTATTTGATATTGCATATTTTTCCATTGCATTATTTCTGGCAATTAATCTGTCTATTTCTGTGGATGAGATTAGAAATACCTGAGACTTGTACTTACTACTGCTAGACTACAGCTTAAGCATGCCCTGATGGATCCATTAAATTGGGTTGACCATCGGTGCGTGCTGCTGGCCATTGCCACGCTTCTCCAGTCCCTCGTCATTTTGGGACTGGGGCGTGACACTTGTTATGTCCCCTGAGGACCTGGAATGGACTATGTCCCCAGGTATAGCCGAGGAGAACTACCCCGAGGTGTACGGTACAGGAGCACTCCTTGGAGCAGAACCCAGAACAGAGAACGAGATATTGGCCGAAGATTTCTCCTGAGCACCGGCTTCATCTACACAGTATTTCCATTTTCAGCATTTATTTCCTGTCTATATTTCCTCTGAATGTAACAGAATAATTCTCGGATTGTTTCCCGAGATAATCTTATTTATTGCTTATTTATTTCCATTGCATTATTTCTGGTAATTAATCTGTGCTATTCTGTGGATGAGATTAGAAATACCTGAGACTGGTACATATTACTGCTAGACTACAGCTTAAGCATGCCCTGATGGATCCATTAAATCGGATTGTCCATCGGTGCGTGCTACTGGCCATTGCGCACGTGCTCAGTCCCTCGTCATTTTGGGACTGGGGCGTGACAATGGTGAACCGATCATATATAATATGACATCTATGTAAAGTAAATGCATATGATGTCCTCTTGATTTCTGGAGCATCAGGTTCACATGAGTACGGTAACCAGGTTACCTATTTAAAGATATTGTATCAATTAGATGTGATGTTTATCTACGATCAAAACTTAAATAATTTAAAGATATTTATTGCATATTTAAAAATTACCTCACTATACTGCAGTGTATCAAATTGGCTACGATAAAGTGATACAGTCCTGTATTGGTAGTGTTGATAATCCACTACGTCTGTAGGCCAGCGCATAGCAACTGGAAATACTCCAACATCACTGAGAATGCTGGTAACAGGCCTACCAATATAGAAGTGCTCGTAGGACCAGAACTATAAAACAAAAATATGACATGAGTACAAACAAAATTTGCGTATAAAATTACTATAACTTTTTAAGGTCTTTCATTCATACCTGTATCAGTGAAATACATCCACAAATACTCTTGCGATTGGATCTGACAAATTCTGTCAGATTGGCGTATAAAAATGCAAGAGTAGCAGCTCCCCACGCATGCTCAGTAGGTTTTGTCAGATCATCCAAGAATGGTAGAAGCTGCAAATTTACCATATTTCCCGATGCATCGGGAAATAGAATTGCACCACATAAACAGAGCAAATACGCTCTAGTGCAACGAATGACCTGGATATATTAAGTGTTATATAGAATTGCACCACTAAATTAAGTCATAAACAAATTTACTAATAAAAATACATACCCGCATTTCATCAACATCAACCACCCCATCAATAGTTTGATGTAGGTCCATAAAGTTGCCACTGAGCCATGTAAATTTCACAAAATTACCGTCTTTTATACCTGATGGAGGGCTAACACCGAGATACCTCCTGATCAGATCAGATCCCTTTAAGTGCGGACCAAAATATATAGCGTTACCTTTAATAGGTAACCCTAGTATATTCGCCACATCAAAAAGGGTGATCGTCATCTCGCCGAATGGGAGTTGAAAAGTGTTGCATTCGGGCCACCAACGCTCCGCAAGGCTTACAACTAAATGAAGATCGTGGATTAAATATCTAACACGATCTATATAGTGGAATCCAAAGGATTCCACCAAAGCCTTTTGGACCGAATTTAGCTCCCACGTACGATAATTCCTTTTGGCCCGCCAATGTACATGGATTCGGGTTCGTAAACCAAGATCATGGTCGTATAACTATAAAAAATATATGCATTATATTTTGTGTGTAAATTAATATGCATTAATAAAGTAAACATATGCATTATAAAAAACATATGCATTAATAAAGTTGGCAACTTGTAATTTCAAAAATTACCTCGTCAGTAAATATCTGACTAAAAATGTGGTCTTCAAGTTGCTTAATAATAAGCGGGATAGTCGGTCCGCCAGGAATACGACCGTCATTGTGGGTAGCCATCGCCAGTAAATATCAGGAGGAGAGGATTGCTGTGATTAAGGAGGAGGGAGCTGTGAAAATAGGAGGAGGAGGAGAATGTGCTGTGTGAGGAGTGTTTGGGGGGTGTTTATAGAGATGAAATGTATCCGTTGTGCAACGGCTGGAAAGCAACAGTCGTCTCTCGTAGACAGCGCTCCGTCAACTGAGTTGGCGAGCGGCCTCTCGAGGAGAGCGCCCCGCCAACTCAGTTGGCGAGATGCTCTCCAACTCAGCACCCCGCCAAGTCAGTTGGCGAGTGGTCCCCCTATCTGCAATTACCCCCAACTTTTCCCTTTTTTTATAATTATATTATATTTTATTACTTTAAACTTTATTTCTCCTGTGTAACGGCTGAATTAATAGGAAAATTAATTCAGACCGTTACATGTTAGTATTATATATTTGTCATATTTTCTTTGTAAAAAATTCGAAATCTTTCTCTCCAAAAAATTGCTGCCAACAGATTTGTACTCCGTTCTTCGTCGTCATCTCCAAGCTCTGGGCAAAGCTAAGTCCTGGTGTGCGGCGATGAGATACCGGTAGTGCGAAAGTTTTACCACTAGGAGCTTCGGGAACGTCTGCACACAGATCCCGAATCAACTCTTAGGGCAGTGCTTCGTGCACGACTTCCCCAGAGGCCGGTAACATCAGTCTAATTTTAATTTTGTAATCAGAAATTTTTCAATAAGAAAACAACAATAATTCTAACAAAATCTTTATAATTATTGAACTTATATTCAAAATCTTATAAACATATATAACAAATCAAAATTAAAATATATTAAATATTCAATTCATATTTATACTAACTATATAATATTTTCTAAACATATGTCAAAAGCTATACAAACATATTATAACAAATTTTATTAAAATATATTAAAATTATATTTTAACTATTTTAACATATTTTATATTTGTATATAATTTTTCGTTAATATAATTTTTTTTATGGTACGTGCATTCCACGTTAACATGACTAGTTCTTTTAGGGGACGTTTGGTACGTACACTATTTTTTTGGTCAAATTTAGGATGAGAAATCTATTCCGATATTTTGTTTATTTTATAAAAATTAATTTTTGGGAATTACGAATATCCATAAAATAATTTTTTCACAAAACATGATAATCATATCTTTTAAGAATATATGGATATATCATTTTTGCCCAAACAAAAAAATATTATTGTCTTTTCTATTTTTTCTATACTATTTTAAAATTTTCTTTTTCTTATTTTTTTATCCTTTTTCATTTATAATTTTTTTTTTCTAATTTTTATGATTTTTGTGATTTTTTTTTCTCTTTTTTCATTTTCTTAGAATTTTTTTTTTTCATTTTCGACGACATAAGATAACACAATTGCAATTCTTCTCTTATATGTTTATGACATACTAATTATTGGCTCATCTCCATCTCTGTACTCATCTCTGATCAATTCTCACTACCAAATTACTCCCCAAACAATTACCAAAAAGACCTCTAGAGTTGGATGATTTTCCGTAATTTACCCTCAACAATTGTTTATTTATGTTAAAAAAGAAGATCCTTAAGTCTCACAGAAAAGGACGGAACCAATTAAAGGACTAAGTTCATATTCCAGCCCATTCCAGTCTAACCCAGCCCACCCAGTTCAAATTTTCGGTTCCGCCCTGCTAAAAAAATTAGGAGCTAGTCTCGAACCTCTACTATTTTTCGCTAACAAACACGAACAGAAAAATCTGTGCTCAGTCAAATCTCGAACTATTAACACACCCCATTTCCAATCCCGTCGTCGATAGTATAACGGTCGGCTCCATCGTCTTGATGGAAGGTTCCTATTAACGGTCCGGATCTTCCAAACCGACGATCCGGACGGCGGATAGAGCACCCGCACGATTCACTTCTGCAGTGACATCCGCACAATGAGGAGATTCGTAGAGCATTACGTCTCCATAAATAGAAAATAATAGGGTGGTTCCAGTCCACAAAAGCGAAAGAGAAAGAGAAAGAGAAAGAGAAAGAGAAAGAGGTTACAGTGAGGGAGAAGGAATGGGTATATTGGGAAGAGATCAAATTGACAACTTTTTATACGCGATAAAGTCGAAAGTGAGATCCCTGAAGAGGAGAAGAAGAAGGGGAGGGAAGATCCGAAGCAGCAGGGAGGAGCAGGAGCTACAGGAGGAGGAGGAGCAGAAGCTGCAGCAGGGGGAGGAGACGAAGACGACGTACGTGAAGATGGAGAAGAGTGCCAGCGCCAGAGTCAGAGGGCTCATCAATCGGACTCTCAAGGCTGCAGATCGCCCTGGCAAGAAGTCCATCCCTTCTTGAATCATCCATCACTCTCTCTTCCATTCTCAAGGATCGATAAAAAAACAAAAAAAATGATATTTTCTTTTTCTTTTCATTTTATAAAGTTTTATGGGTTTATTTTTATTCGGGATGTTTAGATTAGATTATCGATAGTTCAATGTGGTGGGTGTCATATTATGTTCCTTTGGATTTTTAGACGGATAAACTAGTCTCCATCCTTGGATGCACACGGACGCGCGACACTGGATACAAGACACGATGCTAAGTGACATGGACATATATATATATATATATATATATATATATATAAATTCTAACCATGCATAAAATGCCCACAACAAAAAATGTCATAAGCTTTTTTTTGTGGGTGCCGTTATTGACACTACTAAATGTCATCCTACATTTTTCTTTAATCTTATATCATATAAATTTTAAATATGCTCCTTCATTAACATTATTGGTACTCCTAAAATGTCATCATGCACCTCTTTCTCCATGCATGCACAAATTAATGTCAGATTTAATACATGAGTAGATTTATAATTTGAATGATGGAAAATTAAAAAGGAGTTCACGATGACATTTTAGGAGTATCAATAACAACATCTATTTTTTTGAATGCCCATATGCAATAATGTTGTATCAGAGTGTCAATTAGGGGTGAGTATTTGGTTTATTCGGTTCTAACCGAATCGAATTATTGAAAATCGAATAAATCAAATTTACAAAATTAGAAACCGAAATAGAACCGAATTCGGCAAAAACTCAACTTAAACCGAACCGAAATAATCGGTTCAGTTTTGGTTTATTCGATTTATGTGAGTTTTTTTGTGGGTCTTTTTTATTAATGGACCAAAGTCTTATTAACACTAAAAGTCTTTGTTAATCACAATATATATATATATATATATATATATATATATATATATATATATATATGAGAATATTTACGTAATTGTACAAGTTTTATTCGGTTTTCGATTTTGGATCGAAATCGAACTCTAAAATCGAAATCGAATAAATTTTTTTAGTATTTTAAAAACCGAAACCTAACCTAATTTTTTTCAAACCGAACCAAATCTCTTATTCGGTTCGGTTCGATTCGATTTTTGGTCCAAAATCGAATAATGCTCACCCCTAGTGTCAATGTCCGATCTTAAGTGAAAAATATGAAGATACACAAAAATGAGTATTTGACATATCCAAGAGCTTCGGTGTCCCAAATTAGTAAAATGAGAGTGTGCTAAATAGGTTTCATTGCATATGGTATTAGGGGATTAACCCAAGCAACAACTAAGGCAAACATCTGAAACATTCAAAGCTCAAGATGCTAATGACAAGCACATTCATGTGTTAGTTCTTCAACTGAACCACTTCGATTAGGAAAATAATTTCTGTCGACCAAAAAATTCCAGTCACAAACAAATAAGAGAGAGAGAGAGAGAGAGAGAGAGGTCCTAATGCAATCTTAGAATTGGGAAAAATATAAGAAAATGAGTTCCCTGTACAAACACATTGAGAAAAATATAGCCACAAAGAAATCCAAATATAAATCCTCATATAGTGTTTTATGTGCATCTGAGATCTCGGAGATGTTAAAGACTATGCTAACCAACATTTCTATCAGGAGTGCAACAGCTGACCAATTGATCGTGGCTATGACTCCTGTTCAAATATATATATATATATATATATATATATATATATATATATATATATATATATATATAAAATGATGATCGATATATGATGTAATGAGAGGCTGCAAATAGCAAAACAAGTAAATAACCTGGGAGGCAACACAGGGCAAACATCCAATAAGCAATATTGCATCCATAAGGATGTGCTTGGTAACGGTGTTTGGTAATTTTTATGAGACACTGGTTTTTGTCGGCTCAAAAATCTTTCAAAATCGATGTAATGTAAATTTTGGTGGCTTTATAAACACCCAAAATCGATAAATTTTGAACGATTTTATTAATTTTATTTTATTTATTCTTGTAAAATTCTTTCAAAACCATTCGTTACCAAGCACAAATTGTATTGTTTTAAAAGCCGTTACAAAACAACTCATAACAGAGCCTCTCATAACTGTTTATAATCGGTACTATAAAAATACTTCATAACTGTTACTCCTATAATTGCTAAGTAGATCCTAAGAGTGGGAAATGGTTTCTGATTCCCAAATGTAGTAATAGTATTTACTCTGAGTAATGCTTTACAACTGACAGTCAGAGATTGATATTGATAACGAGAGATCGCAACCACAGCACCAAGGAAAGGTCTTTATGTACAAAGCATCAGGAAAATAACAGAACACATCAGTTCAGCACGCACACTTGAAAATATGCATAAGCTATCATCTAATCTGTTGAGCTGAAGGCAGTCCCTGGAGTCTTGCACTGGAGACCTTCTGCTCACCTCGATCCTCATCGTCCTCCCAAACCACTAAAGGACACTGTCTTCATCGTTTCTCAAGGGAATAGTACCTCCTCTAAGGCCACCAGCTTCACCAGCTTCTTCTTCCAACCGGTCATCACCATCACCATCTTCTCCGTACTTCTGGATGGGTACCTCGGTAGTCTCGACGGGTGTTTTCGGTCTCGATATCCGCTATGGGAACATAAGTTGTGGATTCTGTTAGTCTTGCTTGAGCAAAAGCTCAATTTCCTTCTTTTCTTTAGTCCCACATCGGATGGACCAATCCCTCCTTGTGTACATATATTAGTTCCTCTTCTTTGCTTTCTTAAAGTTGTTGTGTGGGGAACCCCTTGGGCCACACGCGCGCGCTGCCGCCGCCTGGTTCGCGTAACGGGTGCGGATACGCGCCCACATCTGCGGGCGCCGAATGCTGATTCGATTTTCTCTTCGGGTTCGGGCTGAGACCCTAAAATTCTTTTTGCTCATCTTCAATTTTTCTTTTTTAATATTCTGAACGTTGGAAATAAATTTTTATCCGTTACTATTTGTTTTTGAACCGTTAATATATTTTGTGTCCATGTTCATTCTCTCCTTCTCCTGTGTAACGGCTGAATTAATAGGAAAATTAATTCAGACCGTTACATAATAGATGGAGTATTATATATATAAATGGTTTTCTTTGTAAACATCATCAGAAATTTTTTCCTCCAAACAATTGCTACCAACATTCTGTTCTGTCCAATCTTCGTCGTTTCACTCGTCTCCAAGCTCTGGGCGGAGCTAAGTCCTGGTCGTTCTCTCCGAGTCGTGTGCGGCTACGAGATACCGGTAGTGCGGGAGGTTTTACCACTATGAGCTTTGGGAAACGTCTGCACACAGATCCCGAATCAACTCTTAGGACAGTGCTTCGTGCACGACTTCTCTAGAGACCGGTAACATCAGTCTATTTTTATTTTTTATTTACAAAATTTTTAATAAGAAAACGACAACTTTTCTAACAGATTCTTCATGTGTGCAGTCTTGGTTGACGATGACTCGGGTTAAACTCTGGTGGAGAGAGGACAGATACACCTCTATCTGATCCTTTCAGCAACATTGCCCGAGCCTGTATAATCTGCTCCAGTACAGTAAGTGCAAAGTATGTTAAAACAGAATTTATATAGTTTGACATTAGTCGGATCAAGCTTGCTTCTTTTCTGAAGTGGAATGTTTCCAACTAATGCACAGAAAATAGCAGCAGCAGCAATACAATAGCCAAAAATTATAGAATTTGAACCAATGTAGAATCACTGAAGTGCTTCATAACATGTAAAATAGGTTTCTCCAGATATCATGCTTCGTTTTCAAGTGAAATTCTTCAAATGTACACATGTCAATACTAGTAAATAACAGAAAATTACATAAGGGAAACCAAACTTTCATGATATTTAAATGAGGGGGTAACAAGTTTGGCATAATTGCGTGTGGGGATACACATCGCCATAGCCAACGGCGAGATTTGTACAATGCACATACATCGCCATAGACTATGACGAGATTTGTGCAAAGCACATACGTTGCCATAGGCTACGACAACTCCTTTAATACCATCAAATTAATAAAATCAGGCCAGTGGGGGGAAGAGGAAGAGGAAGAGGAAGAGGAATTAGGAGAAGTGAGGGTAGACAAAGGGGCCACCATACGTATGGTGGCCATAAAACTTAGTCACTGAGAAAGAGGAAGGGCATGTGTAAATTAATTTGCAAATCTTTTCTTATGTTTTATTTATTTATTTAGGATAAATAGTACAACTTTATCCAAACTTTCCAAATTCGTGACTGATGGCTGTGCTCTGGATTTCCGATATAAGTAACGCTTGGCCCTTAATTAAGCCTAATAAATTTGCAACCTTCATTTCACATAAACCCCTTCTGTATAATTGTTTCCTATATCATTTAAACATTTGGAAATATATTAGATCTTAACAAAGACTAATGTTATATATAAATATATTACATAAAATGCCAAAAGCAGAAAAAGACGACAAACAAACTGGTCTAATTGAGTGTATCCAAAATGAGAATCTAAGATTGAAATGCTAGTCTGTTAAGGGCCATCTCTAGAGGGCCATATCCAGAAAGATAGTATAGTCGAAATGAGAATGCTAAGATAGAAAGCTAGTCTGTTAAGGACCATGTCCAAAAAGTTGGTATAGCCGAAATGAGAATACTAAGATAAATGAGTGACAATACAAATGATACGATGAAAATAGGATATCCGTGGAAAGTTAAAGGTGCACCTGCATATGCCCATGCATAGTGGGACAATAATATAGTAGTTAAAGGAGCATCTAGGACTAGAGGTAGGCAAGGTTCTAAACGGGCGGTAGGCAGGTACGCATCGGAAAGAGTCCGCCTACCGCCTAGGCGGTTGATACATTTTGGACTTTTTTACTATTTTACCACAATTTTTTGTATTAGATACATATTTTAAGGATGTTTCATGCATAACTATGTGGTAGCACAAAGATTTATTAAATTTTAGTCTTGTAAAAGTGAACCATAGGTCCATAATGCTTGTAAAACCTTTTGACAAAAAATATATTGTTAGGTATTGCTCCACTTAGACGCCCACCTATGCCGTCTATGCCGCCAAAGATTCATTGACCGCCTACTCCGCCGCCTACCGAAAAGCGGTACGGAGAGAGACCGCCTAGACGCCGCCTAGCAGGGGCGGAGGGACATTGGGAGTGCACTGGGCTGTAGCCCAGTGCAAACTAAAAACAATGAGTAATTTTTTTTCCAATGCTTTGTAATTGTAGGCAGCAGGCTTGTAGCCCAGCCAGCCCAGTGCGCTGTTCCTTTCCTTTCCTTTTCTTTTTTTTTTCTCCCTTTTTTTTCAACTTCAGTTTCATACTTTCATTTCCTTTCAAAATCCCGATCTCTTCTCTCTCTAGTCTAGGGTTTATTCCTAGTAGTTCCTACAGTAGACATCGGTCGGACCGTCGGAGGAGAGGATCCAAATTTCGACAAAGATCAAGGCCCCTCGGCGGCTCGGCCCCCCTCTCGCCACTCGCCAGGGGCGGAGCCCCCGCTCTACGGGCTTGCCGCCTACGACTCTCCGCTCTCGGCAGCTCGGGTCGGCTCAGCTTTGGTAAGGCCATCAATCACCATCCTCCTTGGACCTTCAAATTAAAATTTTGTAAAACCCTAACCCCAAATTTTTGGTGTTTGGTTTCATCTTAATTCACTATAAGTTTAATTACTTCACTTGTAAAAGAATTATGTATTGGTACTAAACACCAATGTCGTAGTGATTGAATGTCTACTCCTTCAATGTGCAATATCTCTGTTGATTTTAGGTTGTTAGTGAGGATGGAAAGAAGGTTAGACGCCAAAATTCTTTTACTGAGCTGGATGTGGAAGAACTGCAGGTTACATATTTTCTTAGTTTATAAAAATTTCCTATTTCAGTACTGCCACTGTCTGAATGGAACTTGATGTTTTTTCTGTATCTGCAGTTGCGTATTGTTGTTGCTGAAAATCTCCCCGAAGATCATTGTTACCAAAGCCTTATGAGGGTTTTCTCTGTAGTTGGGAGGTAACTTATAGAGGTATATATATTGCGGTTTCCAGTTCAACGAGTTTAACTTATCAGTGATACATAGTACTGTTACAATTCATTTGAAGTACAAAGCCACTTTGAATATAAATATGAGCAATAAGGTTGACTGCGGTTTCCCAAAACATGGCTATTTACTAATGACCTCCTTGTTGTAGGTTCTAGTTGTTGAGATTCTTGGGAAGTTTTTACAACAACCACGCTTAGTTGGAAGCTCTGGCTGCTTTCAATTGTTATTGTTTTCATTAGGTATGTTATGCTCCTTCCAAGCTTATTGTAGCTGGTAGTTATTATTGTCGGATGTGACTGCAAACTATTCTATCTTCTTAAAACATCTCAGTTGTGCATCCACATACTTGTGTTACTCTTTACGTTCTATACACTGTTTGCTATGACCTTTGTCAAATCGTGGAAAGGAATCAGCAAATGCTATCTAGGTACTTTTTTTTTCTAATACCTTTTGGCCGTAATGTCCTATACTTGCCCTTTTCAGCTTGTCCTGGACGTGTTTGAAAGGGCACTGCCGTTGGCAGCTTCAAGAGCTGCTACAAGTGCCATGGCATGCGAAGTACATGGAGAAGGTATTTTTGTCCATTAAATGGGTAAATCATAGCATTCTTGTGTGTATTTATATAAATAATACTTGGGAACTTATACACTAATGTGCTAGTTTTTATGCTGCTATTCGTTACTCTTTCAAGCACCGGAAAGATGTACTAATAAAATCCGTTATGTTATTCATGCGAAGTACATGGAGTTGGTTAATATTTTTAAGTGAGGTAAATTATATGATTTTTTCTCTGGCAAAAAAAACTTTGTCGATTCATCGAATTTACGAAGGAAATTCTGCCGATTTTTTGGCATAAATTTTTAGAATATTATAGTAACTATTAGCTAGTCCACCCTATTTCAAAATCTTGGCTCCGCCCCTGCCGCCTAGGCGGTCGAGACGGTCGTCATTTAGAACACTGGAGGTAGGTCTACATAAACATGATTTGAAGTTTAACAAAAGAATATAATTTTTTGTCTATATTACAGAGGACATGGTCCTTAATAAAGCAGAATGGAAGAAGAGGATTCAAACAGTCAACCCCAAAATTTTGGCATAAATGTTTTGTTGTTCATGAAAAACAACAACAAACAAACTGGTCCACCTGAGCCCATTTTGAATGACCAGCCAGCTTGCTGCATCATACTACCTGTATCGAATTATATTTTTAGGCGTAGATCCATTATCCAATAACCTACTTTTGTTAGCAGTTTAGACTTATATAGCTCCATTTTTCATTACTGCTCAAGCAACACCAAGAAGAATGTTTACGTGTAGAAAAAAAATGCTAAAATTTATTTCAACTTAAAGCCATAAGTTTTGGATGTATCTCAAATTATGATACTCCAAGTTTTTAACAATGTATCACTGTAACCATTTTAAGGCATTTAAGATCTAACTATCTGCATAAGAATGGAACATAAACAAATAAATATGAGAATAGAGCATATTACCTAAGGTGTTGATAACAGGTCAGCATCGTGCTTATTGAGTCTAGAATGCAGAAGCACAAAATAGATTTTCCAGAAGTGTCTTTCTCTGATATGACTAGGGCAAAGCTCAATCTTAAGTGCTGCTAAACTTGGTGCAAGGCGTTCAACAGCCATTGCATGTTCTTGCTGGGCCTGGGCATCAGACATGTCAAATGCTAGAAGAAGAAACAACACCAAATATAAGAGAACCTTCCAAGAAACACAGAATTTAGCCAGAAAATAACAGGATGGTCATCTTTTTCACTAAACAAAACATGGTTGAAGATAACCATGTCCACAAGACCATTCATTTCATAGCTTAGGGCATACTTTATGAAGGGCTATGAACCCAACACTGATAACCTTCTTCATAGCTAGAAAAAGGATTACAGTTTTTCTCTCTCCCCTTTTTGGGAATAAAGGCCAAGCTTTGAAATTAATGATTTAAGATAGTTTATGAATGATTTAAGATTGTTCAACTATACGGTAACCAAATCATGGAACTACATTTATCGAAGCACATGCTAATCTTAAGAAGTAACAATTGAGGAAAACATATGATGAGCCTGCAGATGAAAAACTAGGTAACCAAATGGATAGGATGGCTACATGATTTAACCCAAGCCTACATGGTGCAAGTTGATTGGCCAAAATTCCTACACTTATCCCGCTTCTAACACCCACGTGAAAACAAACATAACTACCTCGTACAATGTTTGTTTTGTGCATTAAACCAGGGCCCGGGGAAGCCCCCCCCCCCCCCGGGAGAAGGGTCGTTCCCAGTCCGTCCTCTGGTCGGCACGCGGCGACCCACTCTCGCCACTGGAGCAGTCCGCCGACAGGTTCGGGACTGGGACCCCCGTGTCCAGTCCTCAGAGCCAATCCTTTTTCCGAAGTTATTGATCTGTTTTGCCGATTTTCTTTGCCTACATTGTTCCATTGGCCCAAGGATAAATCCGACAAGACTACAGACTTGGACAATCTTCCGGTTTAGGGCAACCCCATAGGCCAACCGTGACCCGCAAGAGGTCGGGTTCGCAGGTGACCCCCCAGGACCAGTCCACAATTAGAGTCAAGGGACAACCAAAATTAGCTCCGACTAGGATAACCCAAACACGTGGGCCGACCCGGCCCTGTATTTAACAAACCTTAATAAAGCTCACAATAAACTAATCATGAAGTCTTTGACACTACTAATCATGGATAGTGAGCCTCTCCGGTCTTCCTTCCTCCAGTATCCAAAAAAAACTCCAACCTTCATTCCTTCAACGCATAATCCTTCAATCTTTTTCACCTACCGGGTTCGGGTCTTAAAAGGAAAACCAAAATGAAATTTTGGTAGGGTTCAGAGTATGAAACCCGAAATATTTATGGGTCAGAAATCAGATTTCAAATGAATCTGACCCAAACCCAACCTGTTGACAGCCCTGCCCACTATTTCCAGGTTAAACAGGGAAAATGTTGAAAATCCCTAGCGTAGAGCCTGCTTGAGGGACAATAGTAAGATTTTGGACCAGCTCTTAAGGAAGCAATGAATTATATGGGTTCCAGACACAAAGACTGTTTATTCCTCTTCTAAAGACAAAAGATCTCCAGGAAGAAAATAGGAAAAAAAAAAAAAAATCATGTCTCTCCTCTGTTTCCTAGATCTTTATATCTTAATCTTTATTTCTTCATTCATCCGCTGCTACTACTAGCCTATAGGCTTATTTGAAAACATGTTTGTTTACCTGCTAGTTTTTATGATTTATGCATTCTTTAGTTAGACATTTTTGCAATTTACAATAATATTCTTGTGTGCACCATAATTGTAACTTTTAGATTTTGCTGAGCTTTTAAGAATCTGATACTATCTTCTTCTTCCAGTATTATAGGACCTAGATATCTGGGGATATCTACGTTGGAGTTTTAAACTTAATTTCAATTACTTGAACCATATATTATTTGTTTCAAGCTAGTCTCTTAATGCATTTAACTCTAATTTTCAGGACCCAAACAATATTCAAAGTAGTTTTGGAAATAAAAGAGTACATCAAAGAGTGAAAATGCCACTCCCTCAAAAGGGCTTGTGATACAAATATTGCAGAGTACATTCTGGAAATTTCAAAGAAGGATCCAGGATTTCATAGGAAATGAGGAATACAAGCATTTTGGGACAAGGTGACAGAAAACCAGCCATATCCTCCTCTTGCAGCATATCCAGTTTCAATCTGCATATATGCGCAACTTGCCTCTATTCTCAGACAAGATAACTGATACAAAATGCGAAGACTTTCTGGGAATGCCCCCAAAATCTTTATGAATGCCAATGTCAGTACTCTTTCTTCATTGTTCTGCTCTTGCCAGGCTCAGGTGACCAAAACCAACAATAGGCCATGCCAATTTATGCAGGATTGGCCTACTTCTAATAGAAACCTATGCTAACAAGGGGTTCTAAATGAATTCTTGGTCAAATCCAAAAAAAACCATGTTCTCTTTTGCACCCTAGCTTCTCAAACTTAATATTACTATTCCTCATTGCATTCGGAATTAGGATTTGATCTCCTTATTCCATTGGAAATCCACTTAAGGTTAGACTACAGCTTTATATTAGTACGATCTAGAGAACATTAGTATCCAAATAATTGAAGCAACACTGTCTCTTCCCATCATTATCAGGGTTCTTAAATTGAGCCTGCCACAAAAGGGGATTGGAATTAATGAGGTTATTGAAGGGTTATATGCATGAAGAAAGGTATTTGAATAACTGATGTGGCATTAAAGCCAAAATTTTGGCAAAATGTTGCACTTGAATGACGTGCTACTTCATAGCATGCAGATAGTTTACACATAAGTTCACAACAAATGGGCATTTAAGCAAACACTCATACTTCAAATTGTAATTCAAACTGCGCCTACGAGTGATATCCAACAGTCCAAATGTTGGCTAGCCTGGAGTATGGTTGAATTGTAATTTTAAACATCATGGCTCCCATCAAATGCTATGGTTGACCCTAGTGTTAGGTATGGTGTCTGGTATAACTATCCAATAGTCCTCACTAAAGTTGCCATGTAAATATTAAGAAGATGAAACTTGGTAAGTGCACAGCAAATAAATACCGCAAAATTTGGCAAAAGCATCAAACAATTGTTCTTCTGACAGTAGGAATATAGTATATGAGACTAACTTATAGTTTCTCATTAGCAAAATGCCAATCAAGGTCAACACGTTTAATTTATGGCTACTTTGGATTGACCATTTGGTGCCAAACAACTGTGCGTTCCTGTTGGGCTTTCCGTCAAACGTTTCATTTGTTTTGGGGCTCAAATGGGCGTTTCCAAAAACACTAGTCCAGCGAGCATTTGGAAATGTACATTCGAGCAAACATGGATGAAACATAATTGTAATTCAAACTAGCCCTTAGTGTTTTCATGCAATACTAGCGATGTAACTGATTAATATATTTTAGACATATAGTGTTATACATTAGTACCAGATGCTGATGTTGGTTTTGGTTTTGCTTTGGTTTTGCTTTTCTTGCAAAAGCTCAAGTCCCTCTTCCTTTCTTTAGTCCCACATCGGATGCATCAAAGCCTTCATGTGTACATATATTAGTTTCTCTCCTTTGCTCTATTAAGTTGTTGTGTGGGGAACCCCTTGGGCCACACGCGCGCGCCGCCGCCGCCGCCGCCCGGCCCGGTTCGGTTCGGTTCGTAACGGGTGCGGGTGCGCGCCCACATCTGCGGGCGCCGAATGCCGATCCGATTTCCTCTTCGGGCTGGGACCCTATCCGTTACACAATAGTTTTATATATATCGGACAGTTTTCTTTGTAAATGATCAGAAAATATTCTTACGAAACCTCTGTCAACATTCTGTTCATTTCTTCGTCTTCATCTCCAAACTCTGGCCAGAGCTAAGTCCTGGTCGTTCTCTCCAAGTCGTGTGCGGCAACGAGATACCGGTAGTGCGGGAGTTTTACCACTAGGAGCTTCGGGAACGTCTGCACACAAATCCCGAATAAACTCTTAGGGCAGTGCTTCGTGCACGACTTCCCCAGAGGCCGGTAACATCTAATTTTATTTTTGTATTCTGAAATTTTACAATAATAAAAGACAGCAAAAATTTTTAACAGCTGAGATATCGAGATGAGTCGTAGTTAGATAATCAAGGAGTACTGATCACATAAAAAATTATTTCGTGTAAGCATATAAAAGGTAAAACCAGTATAGCCAAAAGTTAGTAACCCACCTGCCTAGTGGCCAGTTTAGTTTTAATAGCAACCCCTCTTATGTTTGTAGCTAGGTTCTCTAGAAATTTGATGCCAGCATAGAGGGTTTACTTTAGGTCGTTATCTTGTCATGAAGAGTTAAAAACTTTGTCATTTCTTTAATGAAGCTCTTTTGTGCTCCATAGCCAACCCTATTTTGATTCGAGAAGGCTTGGGTGATTGACGATCATGATGAGCTAGAATTAGAAGTAAAAAAAGAAGAAGCATAGTTTGATTCTTGAAATTCCAATAGATTAGTGAAGCTCAAAATTGCAAGAAGAGTACACCAGGATGAATTCAAGGCTTGCAATAGCGGTATTGGAATCATAATTGGACCCATCGTATGAGTATCGAGATTGGCGGCATCGACAATACCGACAGTTTCAAATAGGAGTATTGGATTTTTTTGGTATAAAAAAGTAATTAATTATTATTAGTAAAATATTGAAAATTTAGAAAAAAAATATTTTACACATTTAGGCATAATTTTAAGGGTTTTTTGTGTGTGTGAAACTCAAGTGAAATAATAGTCACCTGTGCTTATTGGTTTACCTAAGAAATATTTGATACATTTAGACATAATTATATATATTATATGTTGCTTCTCGTTAGTTCTAAATGGAATAATATTAATATAAGTGAATGTTGTGAATTTATAGATATACAACTTCCACAAATGGTAATGATTACAATTTATCAATAGGAAATCATATCGATACACTATAAAATTATTAGTAAATTATTGCGTCGACACTATCCTTTTATTTTTCAATCATTTTCGTTTAATTTTTTTTTTACTGAGTAGACTAGAAAAAAGATCCCAAACGTCGGTATCGATCAATATCGATAGCGGTCGATATCGGATCGAAACATGCCAAACTGTATGGATATCGATTTTATCGTATTGGTATCAACTGATACTGCAAACTATGGATGGTAGATAGACCTTTGAGCTAACATGGTATCAGAAGAAATGATTGTGGTTTTAAATCAAGAGTGAGGTATCTTAACCTATTTGTTTTTTCTCTCGACTTTATCCATGTGTGCAAGTCGGCTAAGGGATCTGTCTCATACGGGAACTGTCACATATAGTAAGTCAGTCCATATAGCTTGGCCTGCACAAGAGAGATGTCAAGGTTTAATCATTGATCCATAATCTAACAATCCGAGTTGTTGGATACATTTCTGAACGAGGGGTAATGAGAAGGAAATGGGTTCCAATAGATAAAAGCAACCATGACTTTGGAGGCATTTTTAAGAGAACCATGTAATGGCTCTAAAGTACATTATGTGACATATTTACCAAAAGCATGAATTAGTTAGAATATTTACCAATGATTTATAAATCTTGAGAATTCTATATTGTTTGCCATTTAAATCAAAATGAGAACTGGGAGAACTGGATTTGATTAACAAACTAAGAGAGTACAAAGAAGGGTCCTAGAAGACAATATTTTCTAGGGGAGGGGGGGGGGGGGGGGGGGGGGGGGGACGAGGGAGGGTTAGGAGTGTAGCAACTCTCTTTACTCCGTGGACGATCCGATGCAACATCTCTTCTATCTCCCTTGAATGTTGATTCGCAGATAGCCAGTCAGCCTCTTGTCCGGGTCTGGTACCCTACTATTTATAGCATATTTGTGGCCGCATGGATTTCGGGCGAGTTTTCCACGTGTCCCCTCTCAACGGAAGGGTGCTACAGCTATGCACGAGAATACGGGCTCCGTTCCCACGTGAACATTCGTTAGAATTTTGTTGTTTGCTGAGTATCTGGGCGGTTCTCAACTGTGTAGGCGCGACTTGGTCAAATGGACACATGACCGCTATTTGGTTGGAGAAGACCACTCAGTTGTAACATCAAGACTTGGTCGACGTAGAATCTGGGACACATGTGGCCAAAGACGCACGGGACACACGGAGTCTGGAATGCACGGGAACAAAGACGCATGGACCGCATGGAGTCTGGAATGCATCGGCCAGAGTCGCATAGGACGCATGGAGTCTGGGATGCATGGGCCAGAGCCGCATGAGATCTTTTTGTCGTGTTGTCCACATGGCTCTGCACCATCCTTGGAACTTCTACCTCAGAGTGTGTTCTCGTCCTTCGAGGCGATCAGAAATTTTTTTTTGTCAGGATTCTGTGTCTGGCGTCATCTTTGTTGTCAGGACGTCATGTCAGGTCGACCTGCCAAAAGTTGTCAGGACGCTTGTTTGGACCGCATGGGTGTTCCTTTTCTGGGCCGCATGGTGTCCCTTCGGTCCATCATCTGTTGAGTTTTATTTGGGTGCACATGGACGTCGGTCGCATGGCTGCACATTTTTCATGCTTCTAAAAGACCCCCTTCAATATTTTTAAACTAATAAGTTTAAAATACTTTGAATAAGAAGCATGTATGGAGTATGTTCGGGCCGCATGGTCATTGAGCCACATAGGCGAACAGTCCCAGGCTATCAATTATGCATTAACTGCCATATTTGCCTTGACCCCTGAGTGAATTTTGTTCGGATTCTGCACCATCTCCTGATACGGGGCTCGAGGCAACATTTCTCAAGGATATAAAAGTGGCACGCAAAAATCGAGGCGTCAGGTTCATCGCCATAACTGCCTCGTTCGTTATTTCGATCTCTTCACGGATCTCTTGGAGCCTATAAGTAGGCGACTTGGGGATGAGAGAGAACTTTATCTTCAATTCCTCCTCCTTCGTGAAGATGCTGGATGTTGCTGTCTCTCTCGTTGAGGAGTCGGTCGAGAGCATGATTGATCCGTGGCCCACTGATGCAGGAATTCAACTCCGAGGTAAATTGTACCATGTCTCTCGTGTTGGGCTGCTAAGGTCACAGAGCCACCGGTACACATATTTGCTGCATGGGTAGGAAGTCCTCCCCAACGTATGCCGACCCTTAGCAAAGTTATGCCGCATAGATGAAGGCTCCCCTTGGACATGTGCAGACCTCTTCACAGAGCTCTGTCGTATGGGTGAGCACTCCTTCTTGGTACGCGTGCAGAACCAGTCTGACATGTGGGCCGAGATTTGGTGAGGCCGTCTGGATAAGGAATCATCTGTTTTATGCATGCAGAGTCTGTATGTGGCTTGGCCGCATGGGTGAGGTATCATCTTGCTCGTCCGTACAGACTTAACCGCACGTGGCTGCGGCCTGGTAGCGGTATGTGGTGGTTATACCTTTTTATAATCTTCGCTGGGATTGATGCGTCTTCTTTATGCAGGTTTTGTCTTCGCTCGTGTTGTCTATGATAGGGTATGGAAGGATATCATAACACCCGTTGTTCGGGATAAAAATCAACCTTATGCGGCTTTTCACCAAGAACTGATCCAGGAGACGCGGTCAGTTTGGCAAGAACTAATCCAAGAGACGAGGATGAACATCCTGCGTCATACGCTGAGCTGTCCTTGTTTGTCAGCTACTTTTCTTCCTTTTATGTGGTTCTCTATTGGCCGGGAGACTGCGGGATCGATAACAAGATTTGGATTAATTGCCATTCCTGTCGTCGGTCTTCCTGCATGGTTGTAGAGCGTCTACTCCTCCTCTTTCCTTGTTATCCATCAGTATGGATTCTTTTTCATATACTGAGATTTGCACTGTGGAGTGGTGAGCCAAAAAGCATTGAGTTTTGCTGCGGGCTCGACCTGTATCAGTAGCGACGACAGCACAGAGGGGTGCTTCTAATAAAAAAGTTTTGTATCAACAAGACTTCATAGAAAACCCTTTAAAACATGTTTCCATCATATATACTCATGTCCTTGAATACTAATGAAAATCCTTTGAATGTAATAGATTTCTATCATATGTACTCATGATCTTGAATATTAATTAATGAACTCTCATTTTTCAAAATTTTGTATGTAGTGGACTTTTGGGTATTGTACTAGAGATAATATGAATGTAGTACCATACCGTAAAGGATATCCTGTTGGAAGATTTTGGTGGACCTATTACCCTTTTTCGCACTTTGGGGTGCGAGTAATAGATTCAAAACAAATCCTATCAGAGGAAATATAGACGTGAAATGTTTTGTGGATTTTAAGGACATTCCGATGGAAGATTTTGGTGGACCTATTACCCTTTTGCGCACTTTGGGGTACATGTAGTAGATTCAAAACAAACCCTATCAGAGGTATTATGGTCGCAATAGATTTTATTGCTTTTAAGGACATCCCGCTGGTGGACCTATTACCCTTTTACGCACTTTGGGGTACGGGTAATAGATTCAAAACAAACCCTATCAGAGGTAATATGGACGTGATAGATTTTGTGAATTTTAAGGATATTCCGCTGGAGGATTTTGGTGGACCTATTACCCTTTTGCGCACTTTGGGGTACGAGTAATAGATTCGAAACAAACCCTATCAGAGGTAATATGGACATGATAGATTTTATGGATTTTAAGGATATCCCGCTCGAGGATTTTGGTGGACCATACCCTTTTGCGCACTTTGGGGTACGAGTAATAGATTCGAAACAAACCCTATCAGAGGTAATATGGATATGATAGGTTTTGTAGATTTTAAGGACATTCCATTGGAGGATTTTTGTGGACCTATTACCCTTTTGCGCATTTGTGGTACGAGTAATATATTCGAAACAAACCCTATTAGAGGTAATATGGACGTGATAGGTTTTATGGATCCACTACTTTTTGCGCACGTTAATGCAAGTAATATGTTTGAGACAAGCCCTGCTAGAGGTAATTAATATAGACATGGCAGTTTTTGTGGACTTAACACCGCGAGCATACTTCGGATTAGGTACGGGTGATAAGTCAGAAGACAATCGATATCAGAGGTAATATGGATGTGATAATCGATGGTCAAGTCCGGGAAGTTTGCTCAGAGATAATATGGACATGGAAGACTCCGCCGGAGTAATATATTAGAGTGACAGTCCAGAGGTAAGGTGGACATGAACCAGCACCCAGGATAATACAATATAGTTTGGTAATAGAGTACGAGACTAATTTAGACGTAGTAATTTTTGAGGAACTTGCCATTGATAGGCATCAGGAGAAAGTCGCCGTTGGGTTTTACTAGCCGGTATGCACCGTTGGAAAAACGGTTTCCACAATGAACGGGCCCTCCCATTTAGGTTGGAATTTGTCGACCGTCTTGTGAGTCATAACCATCGGTCTTCTTACTGTTAAGACGAGGTCACCCACTTAAAACGTTCTCTGCTTTACTAGTTTGTTAAAGGCTCCAGAGAGACGCGCTTGATACAACTCTATGCGTTGTTGAGCTAAGAGCCGTTTCTTGTCGAGCGCTTCCAACTCCTATAACCGTCGACGGTAGTTGTCGTCCGTGGTTAGTTGGTTGGAGAGAGCTACTCGTAGTGAAGGAATTTGGACCTCTGCGGGAGTACCGCCTCACTTCCGTACACTGAAGAGAATGGCGTATTCCCAGTAGCTGTCCGGGCTGTTGTTCGGTAGGCCCAGAAACATTCACCCAGATTCTCGTTCCAGTCGCGTTTGTTAGAAAAGACAAATTTCTTGAGGATCTTGATGATGGTTTTGTTGAACTCTTCCGCTAGACTATTTTTTGTGGGGTTGTATGCCGTGGAGTCTATGTTTTGGATTTGGTTCTTGTCACAAAATTGATAGAAGGCGTGACTTGCAAACTGTGGACCATTATCATTGACGATCCTACGTGGCAAGACGAAGCAATATATGACGTGATGTTTGACGAAGTTAATCGATAGAGGTCGTAGGACGGATGGGGGTTGGGGGGGAGGAGGAGGAGGAAGAAGAAAGCAGCTGCAGAGCAAGAGGGAGGAGGGAGGTGTTGGCTGAGCAAGAGTGGAGGAGGAAGGTTGTGGAGCAGGAGGGAGGGGAGGAGGAGGGGTATGGCTCGCGCAAGTAAGTGAGTGTACTGTGCAAGCTCTAGATCTTTTTTGCTTTACCGACGCATCTTTCAACTCCTTCCTTAACATGTCAAGATTTATAATAAGAAAAGTGATAATCATATTGTTAGAGTTAATCCTATTGAGGAGGTTGAAACGGTTGTTATTTGGATTTCAATAAATCTCTAAGTCTTTAGGAATTTTGTTATTTGTTCTATGCCGTTAATTTGTTTTGATTTGTTAGTTAGAATATGGTTAGAGGGTGCTACTTTTATGCATTCTGTTAGAGTTATAAATGGCTATTTAAAGGCCAAGTTGAGGTTAAACATTATACAAATTATTTATTCCAAGAATTAAATACTCCTCTCATCTTACATTTGGTATCAGAGCTATGGCAACCAACGACGAGCAAAGCCCAACGACATTGACATCTATGAAGGAGACATCATTCACCTTCAAGTACCCCATGCTGACACGGACCAACTATGCGGATTGGGCTCTCTTAATGAGAGTCAACATGCAGGCACAAGGCCTGTGGGAGGCGATCAAACCCGGAAAAGCCGACTACCGCGACGATAGGATGGCCCTGTCCGTCATACTCCGTGCCGTACCGCCAGAGATGCTGCGGACACTGGCAGTGAAAGACACTGCCAAGGAAGCATGGGACGCTGTGAAGATGATGCGGATAGGGGTCGAGCGCGTGCGTGAGGCCAAGGCGCAGAAATTGTGCGCCGACTTTGAATCAATGAAGTTCAAGGACGGCGAGTCCGTCGAGGACTTCGCGATGTAGCTAACGGGACTCGTCAGCGACCTGCAACTACTCGGCGACGAAATGGACGACGAGAAGGTAGTTAACAAATTTCTTCGAGTCGTTCTATCCAAGTACACACAAGTCACCATCGCTATTGAGACTTTAGTGGATCTCAAGACGCTGTCAATTGAAGAGCTTACCGGTAGTCTTCTAGTCGTCGAGGAGCGATACGAGCTTGGCAGCAACTCCGGCGACACAAGTAGCCGCCTTCTCCTCTCCGAAGAGGAGTGGCTGGCTCGCACAAAGCAGAGGAAAGAAGGCGAGGCCTACTCCGATGGTGGCAAAAGTTGTGGTCGCGGGCGTGGTAAGCCAAGAGGTCGTGGCCGCCGCAACACGAACTACTGCAACGACAATGCGTCTGGTGGCTTGCGCGACAAGAAGGATAAGTGCCACAATTGTGGCATCTACGGCCACTGGGCAAAGGACTGCCGCAAGCCGAAGTGCGATGAACGTCACACGCGACGTTGTCTTCGACGAGGAAGCTAAGTGAGACTGGGCGTGCAAGACAACGTAGGTGAGACATTTACTGTTGAGTATACTATACCACATGTTGAACACGCAGGCACGCCGGTGCACGGGGGTGGCGATCCATCAACACCAGTGGCACCCAGTCCAGGGCCGTTGATGCCGGCATCCGGGGCAGAAACCTCCGACTCGGTGGTACAACGTGGAGTGGAATTTGTCTCGCCACCCACCAACGCCTCGGCCATGCTCGACACCAATGACGATGGGCCGCACAGGTACAGGACCTTGGCAAGCTTGCTTGACACGACCACCGTCCGCGAGCTCGATGTCAACGAGCTGCTCCTCATGGTTGACGAGGAACCTGCCACTTTCTTTGAAGCCGAGAAACACCGATGTTGGCGCCAAGCGATGCTCGAGGAGATGAGCTCCATTGAGGAGAACCGTACATGGCACCTGATAGACTTCCCACCCGGCCACCGTCCGATCGGTTTGAGGTGGGTATACAAGCTCAAGAAGGACGAGCATGGCGCCGTGCTCAAGCACAACGCGCGACTCGTGGCAAAAGGCTATGTGCAAAGGCAAGGAGTGGACTTCGAGGAAGTGTCCGCGCCGGTTGCTCGCCTCGAGTCCGTCCGTTTGTTGATCGCACTCGCCGCGCATGAGGGGTGGGTGGTGCACCACATGGACGTGAAGACGACATTCCTCAACAGCGACCTCAAGGAGGAGGTATACGTCGCCCAACCTCCCGGCTTTGTTATCGAAGGACAGGAGCACAAAGTGCTGAAACTTGACAAGGCACTGTACGGGCTGCGGCAAGCACCGAGGGCTTGGAACACCAGGCTTGACAGTTGCCTACTGTCACTTGGTTTCCACCGGAGTGCACATGAGCACGCTGTGTATACACGCGGCAAAGGTCCAGCTCGCCTACTTGTGGGTGTGTACGTAGACGATCTCATCATCACCGGAACGGACCCACAAGATATTGCCAAGTTCAAGGAGGAGATGAAGGCCTTGTTCAAAATGAGTGACTTGGAATTGCTCACTTTCTACCTCGTCATCAAGGTGCAACAGTCCAATGGCTTCATCACCCTCAGTTAGGAGGCATATGCGCTCAAAATCTTGGAGAAGAGTGGCATGGTGGATTGCAACCCGTGACACATCCCCATGGAACCGAGGTTCAAGCTAAGCAAGGTGAGCTCAGCCCCTCCAACTGACGCCACATCCTATAGGAGCATCGTCGGGAGCCTCCGGTACTTGGTGCACACGCGCCCAGATATCTCGTACGCGGTGGGCTATGTAAGTCGGTTCATGGAGAATCCGACAACCGAACACCTTGCTGCAATCAAATGCATCCTTCGCTACGTCGCCGGCACATATCACTTTGGTTGTCTCTACGCGAAGAAGGTGGAGGAACCACGGCTGATCGACTACAGCGACAATGACATGGTTGGTGACATCGACACCCGCAAGAGCACCACTGACGTGTTATTTTTTCTCGGTCGTAGCCTCATTAGCTGGCAATCTCAGAAGCAGAAGGTCGTGGCATTGTCATCCTGCGAGGCCGAGTACATTGCCGCGACAACGGCGGCATGCCAAGGCATTTGGCTTTCAAAACACCTTGGTGACTTAAAGAACAAGGAGGCCGGCAGTGTCATGCTCAAGGTAGACAACAAGTCCGCCATCTCCCTCAGCAAGAATCCCGTCTTCCATGACCGAAGCAAACATATTGATACAAGGTATCATTTCATTCAGGAGTGTGTCGAGAGAGGGAATGTTGAGGTCGAGTACATCAACACTGAAGAGCAGCTCGCAGACATTCTTACCAAGGCGCTCGGGCGAGTCAAGTTCATTGAGATGAGACAGAAGCTCGGCGTCATAGAGGTGAATCTCATGCAACAGGCTTAGGGGGTGATTTGTTAGAGTTAATCCTGTTGAGGAGGTTGAAGCGGTTGTTATTTGGATTTCAATAAATTCCTAGTCTTTAGGAATTTTGCTATTTGTTCTATGCCGTTAATTTGTTTTGATTTGTTAGTTAGAATATGGTTAGATGGTGCTACTTTTATGCATTCTATTAGAGTTATAAATGGCTATTTAAAGGCCAAGTTGAGGTTGAACATTATACAAATTATTCATTCCAAGAATCAAATACTCCTCTCATCTTACACATATGACTTATTGTTATTATAGATTTTAATTTCAGTTGTAAAGTAAAAAGAAAAAGAAAAAGAAAAAGAAAAAGAAAAAGAAAAGAAAAGAAGCGCATAATACATGAAGGAAGAAAGAAACATGTGTAGCTAGCACTTGCGCACAAGGGCAAGCAAACACATTTCCTAAGCCATCACATGCGATCAAGACTCAAGAGCCGCTATCGATCCGGGGCTAAGCAGAGGGAACGAGCACCACGACGAGTAGAACGAAGGCGACAACGTCGACCCCACCGGCACCCCAGCCGACTGGTACAACTGATCATCAAATATTGTCAACTGCTGCTGCTGCTGCGGTGCGTTTAGCTCGAGCGGAGGCGGTGCCGCGACCACATCCTTCAGCGGCCGCGCATGACCGGTGGCCCTCGGCTTCCCCGTGAGCCTCTGCACGAGCCGACGGAACCCCCTCGGGTCGACCTGGTAGACCCGAGGGGGCGGGGGCTCGGGCTTCCTCCACGGCTTCGCCGGAGGCTTCCGGATGGAGTGGAGGGAAGGGTGAGGCTGTGCCGCCACTTCCGACGACGCTGCTGCTGCTGCTGCTGCTGCTGCTGGTGGTGGTGATTGTAGCTGGAGGGAGAGGTAATTGTGTTGGTGGTGGTGGTGGTTCTCCATTGGTAGCAAGTAGGTAGTTTCTCTCAAAGTAACATTATTTTTTAGGGTTGCACTTGAACGACTATATAGCACGCACGACGACTAGCTGCAACCAATTTCTTTATCACGATAACGTGAGCATGGCGGCTAGCATGAATGCTACCAGTCAAACTTTGGGTACCTTGAAGACGCGTGGCGTTTTTGATTGACTCGTGAGAATTGCATAGGCGTTGCGTTACTCGTGAGTCCATGACTCTTTGCACCAGGGATTCAGAGCCGATTGAAGAAAAATATTTAGAGGGAAGGGGAGATAAAGAGGGGCTTGTTTTTTCTATTTGTCGTTTTCTCTTTAGAAACATATTTTATATGTGATATTGTCCTAGGTAAGAATCGTCCAACTTTCGGGCTCTCCAAAAAAAAAAAAAAAAAAAGACTCGTCTAACTTTGACTATTAAAGGTGGCGTTTGGTTAAATTATTGAGATTTGAAAATAAGTTTTTAATTTTTTATCCATATTCGATATGTATAGAATTAAAAATTTGAAAAAAATATAAGGACTTCATAATTTTATGATAATAAAAACATTAAAATAAATTTATAAAAAATTTAATATATGAAAATTTATTTTTATATTTTCAACATAATATAACTAAATATGGATATGAAAATGTTTAATTTCTTTCTCATAGAAAAGAAATAAAAACTGAATTCCTAGTAATACAAAATTCGCAACAGAAGAATAAAAAAAAATATTTTTGAAAACTAGAAATACATCAATGGTGTATTACAAATAAAAATTATTTTAAAAAATATATTAGTTGTTTATCTTAGTTTTTATATTTCTACATAAATTTAACATTTTAGATACACTTCATTTTTTTTTTCCATATCTAAATTCAAACTTATCTACGGGAGAGGTTTGAAAAAATAATTTGAAATATTAGATATTTTTTCAAACTTAGATATAATTTGAAATCTTGGATAGGTTTACAAATCTTAGATTTTTTTTTTCCAAATATAATATTGGAAAAAATATCTTAAGTTTAAAAAAGGGCCAAGTAGAGTTTAGACCCTAGATTTTATACCAGTTTAGAGTTTTAGTCTTGACTTGTCCAATTAGAAAGTTTAGGTCCTGGATTTTTATTTTTTTCATTATACTCTCCCCCCATGCTTGCCAATAAAACTTTCCTATATATACTAGGGAGGGTATAATGGAAAAAATGAAACAAAAAATAAAAGTCCAGGGTCTAAACTTTTCAATTGGATATGTCAGGACTTAAACTCTAAGTTGGTATAAAATTCAGGGTCTAAAATTTAATGATCTAAACTCTAATTTGCCCTTTCAAAAAATAATTTTAAACCTCAAATATTTTTTCAAATTTTAGATATAATTGAAATCTTATATATTTTTTCAAAATTTTAGATCAATTTTCAAATCCAATTTTAAATTGTTATTAGAAATCTAATTTGATTTTTTTTTTATACTAGAGATAGAGTTTGACTAGCTTAGATATTTTTTCAAATCTAATTTCGAATTGTTATTAGATATTCTATCTTAGAGATAAAGTTTGACAAGATGGAATATTTTTAAATAACATAAATTATTTTTTGAATTCTATCTAGCTAAGAGTTTGGTATGTTAAAAGTATTTAGATAATGTTAGGTATTGAAATAATTATAGATAATTTAAATTAGATAAAGTTAGTAAAAAATTGAAGAAGTGAAAATAATATAAATAAAAGATAAAAAAAATTTGAAAAAAAATGAATTATAAAAGTTAGATAAAAGTTGGTAACAATTTAAAATATTTTCAAGTTAAATTTAGGTAGGATGAACATATTTTTAAAGATAAGAAACTAAATATATGGAAATAAAACATACAAAAATAGATTTGAAAAAAAACTCTAAGACAAAATTGGTAACCTTTCAAATATCAACACTAATTAAATAAAAAAATATATTTTGAAAATATAGTAAAAGATAAAAAAAATAGTAAGAAATTAAAATTGTATCCAAGAATTTAAATTTAGGTAGGATCATAATATAAAAACTAAGACAAGCAATATATTGCCAACGAACTCTTAGCCTAGTGGTTAAGAGTGAGACACTCCCGGAGGTTGTTAGTTCGAGCAACGGGGGATGCACTTCAATTTTCTTTAGGGATTAATAGGGTGGAGGTGGTGTCAAGGTGTGTAAAAGGGCGGGAGGCTCGAAATTCGACCCAGGTCCGGCCCGGTCAATTCTGGTTCGGGCTGGCCACGACACGGTCAACAGACAACCCGTTCACTACAAAAATACTGTAAAATAATGACGGATCTCAGCGACAGATCAAATTTCTTCGTTGGTATAGCGACGAAAAATCAACGACATAGCGACTGATGTATTTATATAAGAAACATATATATATATATATATATATATATATATATATATATATATATATATATATATATTCGTCGTTATTTCGTCGCTGTGGTGTATATTTTTTTTCCACGACGGAATAGCGATATAAAATTTTATCGCTACCAAACGTTAAAAATTCAATGTTCCAGTTCCAATTTTATTTTTATTTTTCCCCAAACACTATCTCTCTCCTCTCTCACCTCTGACCCCCGGCCCCCTCTCCTCCTCCTCCCCCGGCATCCGATCCCCTCTCCTCCTCACGACCCCCGACCCTCCGACCCCCTCTCCTCCTCCTCCTCCTCCTCCTCCGGCGGCAGCTTCCCGACGACGAGAGACGAGTCACGACAGCTCCTCCACCTCCTCCTCCGGCGGCAGCTTATCCTCTCTCACCCCTGACCTCCTCTCCTCCTCCTCCTCCTCCTCCTCCTCACGACCCCCGACCCTCCGCCCCCTTCTCCTCGACACCCCTAACCCCCCCACTTCGGCCCCCTCTCTCACCCCCCTCTCCTCGACCCCTTCTCCACCACCCCTCCTCGAATGTAAACCCTAATCATAGTTTTTATTTGTTTAACTATTGGATTTATGATTTGGGGGTTATACATAATTTTTGCATTTGGGTGCTGGACACGTACAAACACGATACGTTGGATACGGACATTAGAACACCGATACCCACACACACACTCCACCTCCCAGTGAGCATTATTTGGTTCGATTTCAGTCACAGGTAGGGGTGAGCATTATTTGGTTCGGTTTAAATAAATTGGTATATTTAGTGTCACGCCCCAGTCCCAAAATGACGAGGGACTGGAGAAGCGTGGCAATGGCCAGCAGCACGCACCGATGGATAACCCAATTTAATGGATCCATCAGGGCATGCTTAAGCTGTAGTCTAACAGTAAGATGTTACAAGTCTCAGGTATTTCTAATCTCATCCACAGAACAAACACAGAGTAATGCCAGAAATAATGCAAATAGAAGTAAATAAGCAATAAATAAGATTATCTCGGGAAACAACTCCGAGAATTAGTCTGTTACAATTAAGGAAACATAGACTGGAAATAAAATGCTGAAAAGGAAATACTGTGTAGCTGAAGCCGGTGCTCAGGTGAAGTCTTCGGCCACTATCTCGTCCTCGGTTCCGGGTTCTGTTCCAAGGAGTGCTCCTGTACCGTACACCTCGGGGAAGTTCTCCTCGGCTATACCTGGGGACATAGTCCATTCCAGGTCCTCAGGGGACATAACAAGGTACAGAAAATACAAGCCAAAACATATGCAGTGCAGCAATGAAATAGACAACGGGGTAAATATATAAACCAGCTAGTGATATGCATGTGAGAGTTTAGTCATACTCAGGCTGACTACTACAGGATCAGTGTCGAAGAAACCATAGCAGTATTTTCTCGAGGAGCCAGTAAGGAACCAAAGCTCTGTATCAGAGTCTAAGGCACCGCCAGATAATAGTAAATTATATTATATTATATTCAGCCTTGATATGACAATACTCTCCCCACCCCATGAAATCTCACGTCACAGTTCCAGAATATATAAGGTACCAGTCACGCAAGTTTGAACTAATGCAATGTGTCAGGCTAGAATCTAAGCATTTGAACGGGAATGACATGAAAATGTAACCTATACGGAATCACCCAGTATATGTCAGGTAATTCCGTCACATGAATAGTGTTAGGTGTCCTGGGTTAAGCAGTTAAACAAGTTACATGGGAAACTACCAGAAATCAAGTAAAACACTATAATCAGAAATATCAGAGAATTGGCAAGCTTTTATGTTCCTACTGTTGCAAAATTAACCAAGAAAATATATATCAAGCTGCAGGGTTTGGCAATGTATACTTGCCCTCTGATGTATAACTAAGTCCAGGAATTATTTAGCAAGACTGCAAGTTTTGGCGAGGTACACTTGCCTGTGGTTCCTGTTCGGTTTGCAGTTCTGACCTCGGCGAGAATTGCAGGAGGTACTCCGGTTGCTGAAACAAACATCACCATCAGATCCAGAAAATATCAATCAGCTAAAAACGCCTGTCCTTGGGTCCAATTTGGAGACAAGGGCAGAAACGGCAGTTTCGGGTCAAAACGGGGTCCACAGGTGGGCCCGCTTTGCACCGAAAAATGCGTCAGGGTCAAAGGTCTCCAAATTCACCAAACTTAGTGTCAACAGGTCAGGAACGCTGATACGAACCCAACGGAATTTCCAGAATTGGATTCCGATGAGCCGAACACAAAATCGCCCGTCGAGCGGGGCCTGTGGGGCCCACGACACGTGATTTCGTCAACGTTCTCAGAATCGAACCAAACTTGGCTCACAGGACCAGCGTATTGCTACGAGTCCGATGGCGCAAGTTTCGTCTCGATCCGACGTGTGTACACCAAGTTAGGGTAAAACGGGGTCTGGTTTTTCCTGTTTTTGGATCGCGGTGTGCGATCACCACAGGACGCGATGCCCCGAACAGTTTGTCCGGACACCGAGAGGGTCATACAGGCTTTGCAACGCAATTTGCGGAATCGAAAACGGAGCTACGAATAAAAAGTTACACGCACCTGAAGGGGACCCGGAAAACCGGATCGAAATCGTGTCCGACACGTGTCGGACACGCGGATTCGAAGAAATTAGGGTTAGGGTTCAGGGACTCAGCTGGCGGCGGGGACGGCTGAGGGCGGCCGGGCTGCGGCGGAGGAGGGCCGGGGCTCTGCGGCGGAGGGCGGTGCGGGGGCCTGCGGCGGCGCAGGAGGCGGCGCTCGGCTGCTGCTGTTGCCGGAGCTCGTCGTCGTCGAGGAAAGGAGAGAGGAGGGAGAGCCGGGTGGTCGTCGGCGCTGGGCGGGGTGGCGTGGGGCTCGACGGCGTGGGGCGTCGACGGAGGCGGCGGCGACCGTGGCGGTGGCTAGGGCGGTGAGGGTGACGGTGGCCGAGAGGGGATCGGGGGGGGGGGATTATAAAGGCTGTGGCGGAGGCGGTTGCGGCGGGGGAGGCGGAGGTCGGGGGTGGACGTGGGCGCCGGAGCGGGCGGGGCGGAGTCGTGGCCGCGGGCGGGGCGGCGGAAACCGCGGGGACGGGGGCTGGGTCGCTAGCGGGTCGGCGGGTTCGGGTCGGGCGGCGGCGGATCCGACCCGACCCGCGGGGAGTTAGGCTGGGTCTGAGTTCGGGCTGTTGGGCCGGGCTGGGCCGGCCCAACGGGCTGGGGGCCGAAAATAAAAAGATAATAATAATAATAATAAAATCAGAAAATTAATTAATTAATAGGTAAATACTTTTTAGGCATTTAAAAATAGGTCCGGGGTCCGATAAATTCCAGAAAAATTGTCCTAAGTCTAGTTTTTCATTTTACATCCAAAAATATTATTTTCATAATATTTTAATACTGTTTATTATCAATTAAAAATCATTGAATAATTAAAACCCTGTTTTTAAATTACAGAAAACTTCCAGAAAATTCCAGAAAATTGTGAAAAATCCAATTTTTAAAATTTTAAAAATTCAGGGGGTTTACAATCTACCCCCCTTAAGAGGATTGCGTCCTCCCAATCAAAGAATAACCGGTCAGCAGAGATGACACGGTCGCAGGTATCGTTTGAAAAACACATCACAAGAGGCTTAGGGAAATACCGTTTCCCAAAAAAAATCGAAAGTTATACACTTTCCAGGAAAATCTAGTTAAAACTGTAACTTTTATCAAAACCAGGTTATTACTAACAAGTTGCAAATTACTAGGTTGGGGCTGAGGTCACGAACCAAGAGGCACGAACTACCCAAGACTAAAACGGATAACTACGAATCACTTACTCGCATCGGCGTCCTGCACAGTCATCGCGTAAGCTTGCTCTCGTCCTTGAGGTAGATTCCTCTGCTGTTGCTGAGCTTGCTGGTAGGGTGCTGCTCGAGGTGCTGGTGGAGTTTGCTGGTTCGCCCTTGGTGCTCCTTCTCTTCGCTCAGGGCAGTCTCTTACTGCATGCTGTCTGGATCCGCAGCCTAAGCATAGTCCGAGTTTACGTCTACATTCCTTCTCGACATGGCCTATCTTGCCGCAGTGGTAACAGGTAGGAAGGTAGAAGGCTTTTGGTGCTGCTGCTGGTGGCGAGCTTACTTGTTGACGCTTTGCAGACTCCTCTTGTGCTGCTTTGGCTGGTGCGGATGGGGACGGCCGCTTCAGTCTGGTCTCTCTCTTGGTGACGCGCTCTATGCGTCGAGCCGCGGCAAGAACGTCCGAGTACGATGTTGGTGCGACGGTCCCAATTAGTTTTTTGCAGCTCAATGTTCAGTCCGTCGAAGAATTTCTCGGCCTTCTCTTCCTCAGTCGGGATCAGTGTTGGGGCGAAGCGGCTCAACCGAATGAACTCAGCGTTGTACTCTTCCACCGTCATAGCCTCCTGAGTGAGGCGATTGAACTTGTCCCGCAGTTCTGATCGAGCGATGGCAGGAATGTACATCTCTTGGAAGAGCCTGGAGAACTCCTCCCAAGTGACTCGGTCTGGTCCGAGTCGCGTCTCCTCGGATAGCCACCAGTGATGAGCGTTGTCCGTCAATTGCATTCTGACGGCTGTCATCCAGCGTTCCCGTGGAAGTTCAGCTGCTTCAAGTTGATGTCGTATGTTGGTGAGCCATTCATGAACTTCTGTGGGCTCCTCTTTTCCAGAAAAAGTGCGGGGCTTCAGTCGGCGGAAGTTAGTGATTGAGCCCGTAGTTGGCCGTCGAGCTGGTAGGTTGGCCTGCTCCAGTGCAGTTACAATGCTGTCCCTAAAAAAATTAGCTTCGCGACGCTGAGCCTCGTGTTGAACTTGTTGCTGTGCTTGCATCATCGCGTAGATCATTTGGAATATTTGCTGCCCGTCGATCGGCTGTCCTGGTGGGAACACGGGCATTGGTGGGACGAACTGCGGCAGAGGTGGAATATCGTCGCGCCGGAATCGGGAGGTAGGTTGACCTGCCTGCTTGCTCTGTTGAGTTGTGGGGATTCCTCCGACTGGTGTCACGTCGTCGTCGTAGGTGACACCTGTAGCTTGTGGCATTCCGACGGGAGTCTCGGTGCATTCTTGTGGGTCCATTTCCCTGTATCCAAAATACCCAATAAGAGGCGCACAGGAAACAAGGCAAGATGCAAGTTTAAGTTAGTTCGAATACGATACAGATATCAAAAACGATTCAAGCAAGTGGATGAGATTCTAAAATTTATCCTATCTTATTGCAGGCCTGTTCGGTCCCTAAATTGAAACCGAACAATTTAGTCGTTGACCTGCATGGGCCACCACAAAAACCATGTCACGCCCCAGTCCCAAAATGACGAAGGACTGGAGAAGCGTGGCAATGGCCAGCAGCACGCACCGATGGATAACCCAATTTAATGGATCCATCAGGGCATGCTTAAGCTGTAGTCTAACAGTAAGATGTTACAAGTCTCAGGTATTTCTAATCTCATCCACAGAACAAACACAGAGTAATGCCAGAAATAATGCAAATAGAAGTAAATAAGCAATAAATAAGATTATCTCGGGAAACAACTCCGAGAATTAGTCTGTTACAATTAAGGAAACATAGACTGGAAATAAAATGCTGAAAAGGAAATACTGTGTAGCTGAAGCCGGTGCTCAGGTGAAGTCTTCGGCCACTATCTCGTCCTCGGTTCCGGGTTCTGTTCCAAGGAGTGCTCCTGTACCGTACACCTCGGGGAAGTTCTCCTCGGCTATACCTGGGGACATAGTCCATTCCAGGTCCTCAGGGGACATAACAAGGTACAGAAAATACAAGCCAAAACATATGCAGTGCAGCAATGAAATAGACAACGGGGTAAATATATAAACCAGCTAGTGATATGCATGTGAGAGTTTAGTCATACTCAGGCTGACTACTACAGGATC
This sequence comes from Iris macrosiphon, assembly GCA_036927795.1. Classification (NCBI taxonomy): domain Eukaryota; kingdom Viridiplantae; phylum Streptophyta; class Magnoliopsida; order Asparagales; family Iridaceae; genus Iris; species Iris macrosiphon. The sequence goes on along the minus strand of JAYESA010000003.1, from coordinate 141,803,279 downwards.
AGTGTCGAAGAAACCATAGCAGTATTTTCTCGAGGAGCCAGTAAGGAACCAAAGCTCTGTATCAGAGTCTAAGGCACCGCCAGATAATAGTAAATTATATTATATTATATTCAGCCTTGATATGACAATACTCTCCCCACCCCATGAAATCTCACGTCACAGTTCCAGAATATATAAGGTACCAGTCACGCAAGTTTGAACTAATGCAATGTGTCAGGCTAGAATCTAAGCATTTGAACGGGAATGACATGAAAATGTAACCTATACGGAATCACCCAGTATATGTCAGGTAATTCCGTCACATGAATAGTGTTAGGTGTCCTGGGTTAAGCAGTTAAACAAGTTACATGGGAAACTACCAGAAATCAAGTAAAACACTATAATCAGAAATATCAGAGAATTGGCAAGCTTTTATGTTCCTACTGTTGCAAAATTAACCAAGAAAATATATATCAAGCTGCAGGGTTTGGCAATGTATACTTGCCCTCTGATGTATAACTAAGTCCAGGAATTATTTAGCAAGACTGCAAGTTTTGGCGAGGTACACTTGCCTGTGGTTCCTGTTCGGTTTGCAGTTCTGACCTCGGCGAGAATTGCAGGCGGTACTCCGGTTGCTGAAACAAATATCACCATCAGATCCAGAAAATATCAATCAGCTAGAAACGCCTGTCCTTGGGTCCAATTTGGAGACAAGGGCAGAAACGGCAGTTTCGGGTCAAAACGGGGTCCACATGTGGGCCCGCTTTGCACCGAAAAATGCGTCAGGGTCAAAGGTCTCCAAATTCACCAAACTTAGTGTCAACAGGTCAGGAACGCTGATACGAACCCAACGGAATTTCCAGAATTGGATTCCGATGAGCCGAACACAAAATCGCCCGTCGAGCGGGGCCTGTGGGGCCCACGACACGTGATTTCGTCAACGTTCTCAGAATTGAACCAAACTTGGCTCACAGGACCAGCGTATTGCTACGAGTCCGATGGCGCAAGTTTCGTCTCGATCCGACGTGTGTACACCAAGTTAGGGTGAAAAGGGGTTTGGTTTTTCCTGTTTTTGGATCGCGGTGTGCGATCACCACAGGACGCGATGCCCCGAACAGTTTGTCCGGACACCGAGAGGGTCATACAGGCTTCGCAACGCAATTTGCGGAATCGAAAACGGAGCTACGAATAAAAAGTTACACGCACCTGAAGGGGACCCGGAAAATCGGATCGAAATCGTGTCCGACACGTGTCGGACACGCGGATTCGAAGAAATTAGGGTTAGGGTTCAGGGACTCAGCCGGCGGCGGGGACGGCTGAGGGCGGCCGGGCTGCGGCGGAGGAGGGCCGGGGCTCTGCGGCGGAGGGCGGTGCGGGGGCTCGCGGCGGCTCAGGAGGCGGTGCTCGGCTGCTGCTGTTGCCGGAGCTCGTCGTCGTCGAGGGAAGGAGAGAGGAGGGAGAGCCGGGTGGTCGTCGGCGCTGGGCGGGGTGGCGTGGGGCTCGACGGCGTGGGGCGTCGACGGAGGCGGCGGCGACTGTGGCGGTGGCTAGGGCGGTGAGGGTGACGGTGGCCGAGAGGGGATCGGGGGGGGGGATTATAAAGGCTGTGGCGGAGGCGGTTGCGGCGGGGGAGGCGGAGGTCGGGGGTGGACGTGGGCGCCGGAGCGGGCGGGGCGGAGTCGTGGCCGCGGGCGGGGCGGCGGAAACCGCGGGGACGGGGGCTGGATCGCTAGCGGGTCGGCGGGTTCGGGTCGGACGGAGGCGGATCCGACCCGACCCGCGGGGAGTTGGGCTGGGTCTGAGTTCGGGCTGTTGGGCCGGGCTGGGCCGGCCCAACGGGCTGGGGGCCGAAAATAAAAAGATAATAATAATAATAATAATAATAATAAAATCAGGAAATTAATTAATTAATAGGTAAATACTTTTTAGGCATTTAAAAATAGGTTCGGGGCCCGATAAATTCCAGAAAAATTGCCCTAAGTCCAGTTTTTCATTTTACATCCAAAAATATTATTTTCATAATATTTTAATACTGTTTATTATCAATTAAAAATCATTGAATAATTAAAACCCTGTTTTTAAATTACAGAAAATTTCCAGAAAATTCCAGAAAATTGTGAAAAATCCAATTTTTAAAATTTTAAAAATTCAGGGGGTTTACATTTAGTTACTATATATATTAGCAAAAAAAAGCGCAAATAAACTGATCAAAAAAATCGAATTGTATTATAGTCGTTTATAGTTATACTTTAGAGTACTAATATGAATAGTAATTAGTAGTTATTATAATTAGGTACTAAGTACTTAAAAGTAGACATATAATTGCGAATCAGAGTATCAGCCATATCGTCGATTACGGATCGGAGTATCAGATTTTTTGTATCGAAAAATAAATAATTATTAATAAATTAATAATATTTTAGAAAATATATTTCATAAATTTAGGCATAATTTTAAGTATTTCTAGTGTTATTTCTTAGTAGTTTTAAAATTGAATGAAATAGTAGTCACCCTTGCCGAGATAGATAAGTTTATTTTTACTTGCTTTTACAACCTTACTATGCTAAGGCATGTATCGGACATATTCGGATGAGTGTCGATCGAGAAAGTATAATTTTGGATACATGTAAAACAAGTATCCTAACTCTATCTTTTACAATATTTAGTTTTTTATGAGACTTTTTCATCTAATATCCTAACTAACTAATCAGTTAGCAAATATCTTAACTCATCTTGAATCTAATTAATCCATATTGTTTGAATTAATATATATGGTACATGCAGAATAAATGAGTCGATACTTAGTTGACCGATCATGGATGTACAATCGGTGATATCAGAGTATGATTGGTTTGAGAGATGATTTCATGGTGGGCATTGAGTAATTTCTCAAATACGTCCGTAATTAACCTCATTTCATGGATGAGAGGCTCATCAAGTGTCCTTGTGTCAAATGCCATAATATACCATTGAAAGAGGTGGATCTCGTGAGGGAGCATCTCTGCAAGAAGGATTTTGTACCGAACTACAAGGAGTGGATGGCTTAAGGAGAACCTTTGTTTTCGTAATATCATCATTCCTCCTTCAATACGGAGGTAGAAGTGTCCACTCTCGGAGATAACTTTGAATATCGACCGTGACACCTGGCGCGTGAGTTGGTATTTGATGCGGCCGGTCTAAGTTTTGATCCGGAGGATCCTAATTCTGATGCGAAAGAATTCTATGATATGTTCAAGAATGCCGATACTCCGTTATACCCAGGTTGCGATACTTATTCTGTCATGTCGGTGGTGATGGACTGTTGAACCTAAAGTCTGATTTTAACTTGCCGCAGGAATGCTACGGCCGGATAATTTAGTTTGTTAGAGAGTTGTTGCCAAAAGGATCGAAGGAGTTGGCTGAAAACTTCTACAAATCGAATATGATGATAAGAAAACTCGGATTAGGCTACAAAAAGATAGATTGTTGTCGAAATGGTTGCATGTTGTACTATAAGGAGAACAATGATAATAATAAATGCATTTTCTGTCATGCGGACCGGTACAAGCCAATTCGGGGCAAAGAAAATTCAACTGCCCGATCAAGGTTGTGTCCCTATAAGTACATACAGTTTTTACCGATCACAAAGAGGCTGTCGAGGATGTATATTTCCGCAAATACAGCACAACACATTATCACGACCCGCACCCGGAAAATCGGGCATGAATCGTGGGTACGTCCAGCCTACGCCGCAGCATCGACGGTAGAACGCTGTCTAGGTCAACTATCTAGCTAAAAATCTCACGCAATCAATATATAAAACTGTCAAGATCTCAACTCCAAACGGAGGAGCAATATCATAATGATAATCATAATGTACTCAATCACGAATCTAAGCACGATAAGATAACACAGAAGACTAACAACTATAAAGTCTAAACAACTGCAGCTAAAAACCACCACAACATCAATAATAATAATACATCATCCTGAATCAAATATAATTCAAGGTCTCAATCCAAAACCGGAGACAAATCCGGTACTAAAAGCTAATAAACAACAACAACAAGTCCTAATGATCCCGGCTACCAATCCGAAAATTACTCCTAAACTAGAGGGTCCCTGTCTGCAC